>JASANF010000502.1:0-33624 GCA_030248245.1 Trissonchulus sp. WLG1_4
AAAATAGAGTGAGACACTATTATGTACTCTTGCTTCTACTGAATGCTATTGGAAAATATAGCTAGCTGTTTTTTGCTTTCAGAATCAGCCTCCGTTGCGGAACGTGTGTTGTTGCTGGGCACTGTATCGGCGGACCACGGGAAAGATCGTCAGTCTATGTCTCGACGTATTTTCTACCGCTTCGGTCGATTCCTCATGACGACGCCCATGAAAATTATCACCGTGATTTGGTTTGCCGTCTATTTGGGGATTTCGATCTACGGCTGCACGGCCTTACGCGAAGGTCTGCGCCCGTCCAATTTGGTCGTTGACGATTCATACGCCGCGCCGCATTTCGCTAATATGGAAAAGTATTTCTGGAAATACGGCACGGAGTTGCAAATTATCGTCAGCAATCCGCCGAAACTGCCTGAAAATAAAGCCGAAGTTTACCGAATTGCCGAAACGTTCATGAACACCAGCCATACTCTGGGATATGAAGGCTTGCAGCTCTGGCTGGAGAGTTTCGAAGACTGGCTCGAATGGTCCAAAGAGTATCCCGAGGGAACTCTGAATGAAACAAATTACTATGATGTGGTTCATAGATGGGCACATTTAAGTAAGGTTTAGTACATATCATTATCAAGAGTACATAATAGTGTCTCACTCTATTTATTTCTTCTAAATAGAGTGAGACACTATTACGTACTCTTGTTATTATGCATGTAACAGCGAAAAATTGTGCGTACCCCTACCCCTTAGTGGTACCCTTTCCCCTAATAGCCTACTAATTTTACACCCCCTCTTACTAGACTGACTCTATCCTTATCTTCTTCTGGCGAAAAAGCAACGATGTTGACAATTTTTGGCAAAAATTAAGTAAAAATGGCTTCCATCAAGAGCCCATTTTTAGGTGTAAAGTGCAAACATATTTGTTTAAGGGGGTAATTGCGTTTTTAGGTGTTTTTTTGCAAAGCCATAGCTCAGCGTTTACAAATTCAAATCACAAGCGGTCTTTTGCATTAGGTAGAACAATCTCTTTTCTAAATGTATGCCATGCATTGAAATTTAACCTATGATATTGTTTCCAGTATAAGCGACTAAAGAAAGGTCCTTTCCAAAATATTACAATTTTTTACAAAAAGTTTGCGCCACAGCTCTGAATCATACGATTACCTGTTGGGGCCGAAAGTTGGTAAGGTTTTCGACATGTTTAAAATCCCCAGGCATGTCCCCCACTTTTTTAATAACTAGTCAATTTACTGAGAAAATAGCTGAAAAGCAAACGCACCGAAAATTTAAGATATGTTCTTGTAATTAAAACCCTGCAAAAACGTCCACAGGTGAAATTTCGAAAAAGTGAGAGACATGCCTGGGGATTTTGACCTTTACAGTACTGTCCCAAAAATTCATGCTCAGGCGTCACTTATAACTTGAGTACTGGTGGCGCAAAGTTTACATAGAAATCACAAAAACCTCGAAAACGCAACTACCACCTTAATTGCTAAAATAAACTCACTAAAAAAACTTTGGCCGAACATTTTTTTGCACACCGGGACCTTCCCCCGCTTTTGTATGTCTAGTGGAACCCTCTCCTTCGGCTGGGACGGAATATTTTCGAAGAAGAGGGCTACCCCCCCCCCCCCCATCCCCCAGCTATATGTGTGATAAGTATATGTACCAGGGTTGTCAATATTGTACTCAGGTTACAAGTGTTCTGTTTTCTTCAAAAGTTCTCCCAGACTAAGAACGAAGTTTAGCTTTTAGTTTAGTTGGTGAATACTTTTTAGTTTCTGTGTTTTGGAGTATCTGTATTTTTATGAAATATTTATTTTGTTCTTTTTAGCAAAGTATTCCTATTGGCTGCCAGATTTACACTTTGCCTCTGAAGACAATAACACAGTGGACGCGTATAGATTCACTCTGGGAATGAAGAATTTTCAGACGCCATACATTCAGACCAGATTCACTCAGAAAGTCCGAAAAATCGCCGAAGATATCCCCCACTACAATGTTTCAGTCTACTGGATTTATTGGCAGTTCGTGGATCAGTATATGCTTATTTTGCCCACCACCCTGAAAAACATAGCCATAGCCCTTAGCTCAGTGATTGTGGTTTGTATGACTCTAATTCCCCACCCCCTTGTGTCCGTTTGGGTGTCCGCAGCCGTTGCTTCCATCGATACAGGAGTGATAGGCCTGATGACTCTGTGGGGGGTGAACTTGGACAGCATCAGTATGATAACGATTATCATGAGCGTCGGTTTCAGCGTGGATTTCGCTGCACACATAGCCTACCATTTTTCGGTCAGCAAGGAGCCAGACTATGACAAACGAGCGGCGGAAGTTTTGAGTGTTTTAGGGTGGCCGATTGTGGAAGGAGCATTTTCGACCATTTTCGGAGTACTCACTATGTCCAGAATTGCAGCGTATATGGTGAAGACATTTGTGAAATGCTCTGTACTTGTGATGTTGTGTGGGCTACTGCATGGACTTGTATTTTTGCCCACATTTTTGGTACTTTTTTACAAACTGTTGAAGTATTTCCAAATTAATGTGATGTCATCTTAGAATATAACTAGAATTGTATTTGTTAAGTTGTATGGTAGGTAGTTGTTTATACACAGTTCGCATACAGAAATATCCCTAAATCTGAAATTGTAGGTTGTCAGTTGTCACTTATCAGTTAACAGGGGTACGGGTACAGAGCGCCTTGATGTAAGTCTAAAGTGTACAGCTATGCCTAGAATACAGAATTGGTTAATTTATTTCCTCTGTGTTCTAGCTGTCAAGCAAATTTTCTTCTACTTTCAAATCGTAGTATTGTTATTGAATGTTCATGGCGGTTTTATGTCGTAAAAAAACTATCCGGAGCTTTTTTACTTGAATATTTTATATTACGCCTATCCCCACTTCTATTATCTTATATTTACTTAAACTTTGCCCTTTCTTATCGTCATTTTAAGTCGCTACTGCTGAACCGTTTTAATCCAATTCTGTTGTTATTTTATGATTAGCCGCCTTAATTTCTAATATCAAACAAAAACATTATATGCGTGTTGCTTTTGTTAAATATTAGTTTATTGTGTTGATTTATTTTTCTATGTATAATTTAATTATTTTTGATGACTTATATTCTGCATATTGTGTCTACGTGTAACATTGGAATAAATGTCGTCCTACAGTAATTACTTGTTCTCTTATGAAAAATAAAGTTGTGCCATTGTTTTTTAGAGAACCTACTGCTGTTGCGTAGTCATCTAAATTGAGGAATGTTTTTTGTGCTGCAGCTTCTACTGCTTGGGCTGCTCTGCTTACACACTTTTTGCCTATTTAAATAGTAAATTCACTGATACATGCACTGAATACGAAGCCAAAAATGCACCTTCAAGCTTAATTATTGTTCTGTAATGTAGTGGTGCCCTACAGTAGTAACACTGATGGAAATAAACAAAATTTTTTAACCTAACTTTGAACATTGGTAGATCCCCTTCTTCACGTTTTTTTGTGCCTCTTATTGCTTCCTACTTATTTTTTCTATTTCTTATATTTGCCTAGAGAGAAGAGAATCGGAACCTTCGCCTCAAAAATATTTGGCAGATAAAATTGCTTTCTGAGTCGCCAGTTTTATAAACTAAATAAACTTTGTAAAATTTCTTGAATACCAATAGTCTTGAATACAGGTTGTATTGCACAAGTAAATTTAAGAAGTAAATAATCTAAAAGAAAGCTGTACAGTGTACACCCAGTTTTTCAAAAAATAGAATGCTCAGTTGAGTTAAGTTCACAAGAGGATTACTGATTAGGTATGTAATGTGGAGTACAACGCATCAAAATCATACCCAGTGACTCATCGTTAGTTACTTAAATCCCTAACGAGCGTCACTTTAAGCTTATAGCGGCCATATGCTGATTTTATCAAACTCAATAAACTCACAAATCAACGCCCTTTAATCGTGAAATAGATTAAAGAGGGTAATTTTAAATTTCAAATATGCCGTTTCAAAGCGTTCCAGATTTGAAATGGCTGGAAACTTTGTTGTTGTTTTGTAACTTACTTTCCTACACAGATGATACTTGTTGAGTGTTAAGATTTTTCATTTTTTCCCAATATTAAAATTTGTGTAAAAAGTAGGTTTCCAATATTAAAATTTGTGTAAAAAGTAGGTATTTATGTGAATGTCAAAAAGATTATCTTATTTTAAATTATTGGTTATTTTTGTTCATACCTATATTTAAAACTTTTTCCCCGTATCGGTTATCATCAAAAGTTATCATTTAGTAACAATACGCATTTTGCATACTTATATCATTTTATTGAAGCATTGTGCTTAAAGCAAAGTTCACAATATGTCCTAGAGTAAACTGAAAAATTAACGATTGCATAAAAGAAAGTTTTTTGAAAACTTGCGTGTGTTAAAGGAAAATCCGCCCCCCGGACACTAGGAAAATGTGTCCGAGGGGCCGATTTTTATGTGACACCGGTTATTTTTGCAGAGACTTTGCCAGAATATTCATTCGTTAACCATTCAATATTCATTATGTTTTCACAAATTTACTGAACTAGAATTGAACAGTTAGGTAGTTATTAACTTTTTACCACTATCTTGTCGCTTATCAATATTATCAGCAGCTAGATATCTACAAAAGTGTGTTAGGCCCGCACTAGGCGCGATTTACAATCCCCCTCAAGTTAAGAAGGGGAATCTGTAGTTATTGGCGCCAACTTGTTTTTTACAGTCAGTAAGTTTATGTGCGTGACCATGTGCTAATTTGTAAGTAAGCTCAATTAACGTCACACTTTTCTACATTTTTAAATGTTCAAAGCCTTATCAGCAAAGCAATGAATTCATCATGCGACCGCTCTTATAGTCATGGTCTACCGCTTTGCACATTTGTCAAGCGATTAGCCACGGTTGTTGGAGGTCCAAAGAGTTACCCTATCAGCAGGCCGTAAATGGAACTTTAATGACTTGCTTCTGAACACCCCCTCAGTTGTAGACCCGAGCCAAGCTTCTGTGACTGCGCGTTTTCCCCTAGCTTATATGCTCAGTAGCTTCTCTACCTTACATATAAATGTGGTGTGCTCTTGATATGATCATGCTGCCTTTAGTAGCTATATTATAGACAGGCGGCTGCCTATTCAGCTTTTTCTATGATTTTTTTCTCGCTTAGAGGCCTTTTGCTAGTATTAATTTTTCAACATATGTTGGCTGGAAAAATTTATTTTGAAAAATTTCATGCTTTAAACCGGAAAGAAACATCTGAGTGCTTCACATTTACAAATTCTGCTAGATTTTCTGCTTTCAAGAGTGGTTTTTTAGTAGAAACATTTTGTTTGTTTTTCCTACCAGAAAGTTTCTTACATTGATTTGAATGTCTGCTTTCATTTGTTCGGATTGAAATGCATTTTTATTCGGTCGGAAGTTTATGTGTATGCTACGTAATGACAAAGTTTCTGTGAATAGGTGTACATTACTTTGTGTATAATGCGTACAGTTTGACTAGATAATTTGATTTTTAATGAACTGTGTAATATACAACCAAACCTCGCTGTAATAGACTTTATGAGCAGTTCATGAACAAGAAGACAAAATTTAGATATACTTTTGGTATCAGTTTCAGTGCATAAACTAAATTGTCTGTGCATAGCCGCTGAGGTGGCCGCACAAAAATTCGCACAAAATACTTTGTTTCACCTATTTTTGTGAAATAAATTGGACAAAATCCTGCGAAAATGGAACAACTTTGGACAACTTCATTGTTCTCTTTATAAAATATATTTCTGATTTAGCGAATCGCATTTATATTTTATACTAATGATTATGTATAAAATTAAAGCACACTCGTACTAAGGAAATTTTATGCGAATTTTCTGTACAGCACTTCTTCCCACAGTCACAACGCTTGTGGAATATTGACAGGTTACAATACAACATTATGCTTTCGGTGTGTTGTGTGGTAACATTTTAATAGTCATAGCTGACGTTACAAAGTTTATCATTGGGTGATCACGAAGCTTTATGTATACTGGTTATCTTCTTTAGAACACGAACTATTACTTCTGCTTTCTCATGCGTGTTACAATTTATGTATTAGAAACTTCAACGTCCAACACTGTTTTTTGGTCAATTTACATTAATTTTGTGTAATTTTGAGCTGTTATTTTGTCGTTATATAAATTTCATCAGCTTGGTTTTTTACCAGTTGACTCTTAATGATCAATTTTCACGTTAAACGTAAAAAGTAACAATTTTCACGTTAAACGTAAAAAGTAACAAAGTTTTTTGAAAACTTGGCTACTATGTTTTCAAGTTTTCCGATGCGTCTTGTTTTTTAATTTTAAATTTGGTGATTTCATGTGACCAATTGTCAACCCCTCTGCTTGCAATGATATCAAAGCATGGAGTTTAAAATTGTAGGCGCATTGTAAATTTTTGACTAAAACGTAAAATTACATCCACAATGACTGTTTTTGCAAACAAAATTTTCCCTATTTATGTGTAAATATGGCCTTTAATGTCTAGCCTCTAACATTTTGCAAAAGCCACATTTTTGTATTATAGATTTTTTTGTGCCATCGGATTAACTTTTGCTTTAGCTTTCTATTCCTTATTATGTCGCAATATTTTATTCAATCGGTCGTCTGTTAATTAGTTTTCCATTTTTATGCTGTTTTAAATAAATGTCTTCGAAGGTACGTAAATAATGCCGATTGTTGAAAACGGTGCAGACTGCAGATTTACATTTGATTTCAATAGCCTATTTATACCTTATTCCAATATTTATAGTTTGGTTTCATGGTTTTTTGTTGTTTAACCTGGGTTAGTTATTTCTGTTTTTCATCTGTAAATGAATGCAGTACCGACCAAAATTATTTGCTATAGACAATGGAGTCAAAGCGGAATAGGAGTCACTTGCTGCAGTTCAAGTAACTACATACTGTAACTTCAGAATCAAGTGACTCCGACTCTGTTCCCGCCAGAGAAGTAGGTACAAATGAGACATTAGTAAGGAAAGTCTAGTCATTGCTGTCATAGGACGTATCAAATTAGCTAAATTCTCTTTTGTTATTTTGTTGCCCTATGCTTTTGTGTGTTAAATATTTTTTGTCATTCAGGTTGAATCGCCGAGTGACCATCTTCTCCATAAAGCAGCTGCTTCCGGCAACATTCCTCTGCTCAGGCGGGTCCTGGACAGCGGAAGGGTTCACGTGGATTGCCAAGACGAAGTACGAAGTAGTTGAATGTTTGAGCGTCGGCGTGTATTGCATCGGTGGAATATCATTATTCACACCCAGGCGCTTTCATTTTCATGTATCACCAACTGAATAACACTGTAACCCGGTGACTGTTAGTAGCAAATGCAAAGGAATTTACTAAGTACACCCGTATGCAGATATAGCTGTAATTGTGACCTCTCTTGCCGGATAACGTCGTGATAGTATACAGATACAGCCGTGATGGTATACAGCCGTCATGGTATACAAAAAGTGCAACCAAAGCAGAAGCGCACCTGTGTTTACATAGTAGGTCGTGATAATAAACAAAAGCACTTTTGCCTTTTGAAAGGTCTTACCTCTTCGTTTCTTATTAACTCCGTTCTTAACTAAATTAACTAGATTTTGTTCATAAATTTCGTGTATTGTTATGTTATGCTATGTTAATTTTACTAACCCAAAATACACATTGGATTAATTTTAACTTGTCGTTGTTTTACTAACAGAACAGATTAACATGATAGAATAGAGCGCAGATAACTGTTAAATACTATTGCCTGTTGTGTATACCATGACGGCTGTATACCATCACGGCTGAAATTCGAGATAAATTTTGTATATTATTCCGACTTATTTGTATATCATCACGGCTGAAATTGGGGCAAGTGGTCAGTTGTATACCATGACGGCTGTATACTATCACGGCTGTATACTATCACGGCTGTATACTCTGCACCCCCTCTTACTATAGTCTATAGTTCATGTTTTCTACTCCCCCCAATAAAACTGCATCCCACCTAGACGGATATTGTAGATTACGTAGCCTTTCTAGAGTTAACGAGACCCGGTTCCCACTGGACAGAAATAACGAATACGCAATATGAACAATGAACTATAAGTGACGATTGAAGGGCAGAAATAAGAGATAACAATTCCATTAGTTAGTAACAAATACGTATTTTTAATGTTTCAATACCCTATTTTCTTAGTAGTTATTTCTGAAGTAAGACCTAACTTTTAGTTGATTTTTTTTATCAAGACGGGCTATTCATCGCAATTTTAGCAAAAATTCACACGATGCCACATTTTTACCACATAGCTCGAAACATTGGATCCACGAAAGGTGTAATCAATATATCAGATATTGCCTCGTATGAATAGAATATGAATAATTTTTTTAATTTGTTTAGGAAGGGACCACACCTTTAATGCTGGCATCGGCGCATGGGCAGATTGACTGTGTCCGCATGCTCATTGCAGACGCTGCCGACGTCACATTCCAGAGAGAGGTAAATAGCTTGCCTTACTTGACATTTACACCTTCCAAAAGATATTTGAACATTATTTGTTTAATTAATGAAGACAATTTTCAATATGACTGTAATGTATCTGCATACTCTGTATATGTAGTTCTATATTTCTAGTACCTACATAGGTATATGTACATGTAGTTTTTTATTTTTTATGGAAACGGGCTTTAATTGTGGCCCGGGTGCCAGTGGTTTAAAATTCTTATCGTAGTTTCATATTATCTTATCGAAAATTGGGTGATGACTTACAAAATGACTGCATTTTCATTTTCGCACTGAGGCCAATGTGCAGGAAACTTAGTTGAACTGTTGCCCTCTGGGAGGGGGGGGGCGGGGCAAAGCAGCCCCCTCCAAACCGCCCTCATATTCGCCTATGTACTTTAAGATCTATTAAAAAGCTTAGCCGCCAATACACTAAAATTGTCCTCGTCTTTGCTGACATTTTTAGCATAATGTGAAGGTGTTGAAATTGTTTTTTCAACTATTGTTCAGCATTTGACTCTACAATTTACTCTAAGTATTTTTAAGTAGTAATATTTGACACCTACCCACTGATCACGGGACGTTAAGTTCTTTTTGTTCAATTTAGCTGATTAAGAACTCATTTGCTGGAAACAAAGTGTAGGAGTAAATTTGGTCGCCTATACTCTGTCTCTATAGGCGGATTGAACAAGGTGTCATAATAACGTAATAACTTGTCTTTACGAAGTATTTTGTCTTATTTAGAATTTTCATTCAATAATAAATTATTAGATATTTGGATTAAAATTTCCTCTGGACGTTTTGATTCGGAGAAACTTATCCACTTTAGATAAATTTAGATAAAATGCCCGTTGGATAAACCGGCAAAAAGTTTTTTTGTTTTCTTCATGATGAACTTGAACCTTGATGAAATGTTTTTTTACATTAAACAAAAAATGAACTTAATGTTTCCACGAGTTACTTATTTATTTTTCTACATAACCAGAAACCTGTGATTTTCGCACAAAATATAAGACTAGTTCTAAAATGTTCTTTTCAAATCAAATATAACAGCATAATAAAAATCTATGTGTATTTTATACAATCATGTTCTACTTAGACTGGGTTTAAGCTCTTGGTTTAAGTTAAACGCGCTATGTGCTTTTTAATATCTCAGCCATTGCGTTGTGTTTGTTTTTCCAAATAAAATCTTTGTTTTTAGTCTGGAACCCACGCCCTGTTCTTCGCAGCCCAAGGCGGTTATCTTGACGTTGTGAAGGAATTGATAGCTCATGGCGCCTGTCCGCTCACACCAAGTAAAGTGCGCTCCGCAAATACTTTGTTTTCCTTTCTATCTATACCTACATACTTTCAGGCGTTGTCTGGGTACTCTCAGGTTCAATTCCACCATGAGTACATAATATGCAAATGTATTTACTCTTGATTCCACCAATTTTAGGTATTCTCTCGAGTTTCGGCACTGCTAGCAGTGTGCCTTTTCATTTTGTTGTATCACAGATATGCTACATAAGAATGCAACTCTGTAAAAATTTGCCCCTTTGTAGGTATTTTTTATTATGGCACCAAAATACCTGAGTAACATCTGTTTTTTAAATAGTTATTGATAAATTACATATGTAGTTTCGTAACCTACTTCATAAGCTATCAAATTATTAGGATGCAGTTTTGTTGTGTCTTTAGAGTACCTATTAATTGCTCAGTGACAGTTTTAAGTATGTAAAACCTTTCTTGGTGTTTTGTTGAATGGGATAAATTTGGAATTGACAGATATTTAATTAACGTAATTATTCTGAAAATTTGAGCCCACACCGTTTTTATCAATGGAAAGCATGTTCTGTCAATATTAAGCTTAGGAAAATAAGCAATCTAATTATAGTGTTTATGAAAATCACCAGTGATTGAAGGCTTAATCATAAAAAAACAAGGTTATGCGTTTGACACTTTAATTAACTATTAAGGCCAAAGGCAGCCTTATCTTGTACATTTTTCTTTTTGAAAATAGGTATAGATATTAATTTTTAATTTTTCGCGTGATCTCTTTTAATAATATATTATGATAGAAATAGGAACATATGTATTCATGCCGGAAGCATATTTCTTTATTTTCTGCTGTGTGTCATATTATAATGCTCATGTCTGCTTCCCGCTACAGGTTTAAGTTTTAAGGTTTAACGCAAAGTTTAAAGCTAAACTCAGAACATGAAATATGAGCATAATGCACTGTGCACATTCCCACTGCGTGGGTTTAAAAAATTTGGTCGGAGGTTTAACGAACTTGAATAAAAACGATTCCCAACCCAATACCTTACTTTTGCATAACCAACTAAACTTGAAAACAAGTTTTTTAGCCATACTTAATTTCTGGGTTTCTCACAATGTAAGATCTTTATCCAGTCAGGGGTCTTGCCTTTTATGAGAATGATTTCAGTGGTTTTTGTCATTAGGGCTGAGCGCCTGCTAAGCCGGCCAAAAAGGGTCCATTTAAGAATGCCATGTTCCCCATTCATTCAGCGCTGTCTTATTAAAAAATTCAGCGAACATATCGTGTTTCCGCCCGCAGACTGACTTGAGGAGACTTTAGATGGAGAAAATTCTAAATCTTTCGGCCTAATACTTATGTAGCCAACTCTTGAGGCCATGCTTAGTTCTTTTCTAATCCTTGGCCCCGAGGTTTGGATTTTTAGAAGTCAATCACGAGTTGAACTTTTCGCTACACTAACCTTCCATTGTCTAATGAGTAGGTAGGTCATGCTTCTACGCACTTTTTTGTTTTCAGTACATCTTTTTGTCATTCATTAGGTAAATAAAATATGACACTGAAACACTCTTCCTTAGTCAAGATAATCGGCTGGAACGATGCTTCGGCCGAAATAACTTTTTGACGCCTTGATTTCAGGGGGGGGGGTTCTTCCCTCAAATCAGTACATGTGCTGATTCCAGGGGGGAGCCGCCCTCTCAAATCGATAATGTATCTTGATTTAAGGGGGAATACCCCTCCTCCGTTTCGGCACACCAGCATGAACTTTTTGGTGAGCTAGTAGTGCGCTGAAACGAGATGGGTACCCCACCTAAAATCAAGACACTTCCCTGATTTGAGGGGGCCACCTGAATCAAGGTGTAAACCGACTATCTCGGCCGTAGCATCGTTCCGGTCGATTAGCTAGAATAGGGAACAGTGTCACTTAACACTCAGTAGTATTAACTTTTCTAAATACACACAATGATGACCTTCCTAAACCGTACTTTCAGTGGTATCACGTTCTGTCAAAGGTTAATTTGCAAGGGTGGTAGCGTTCGTCCGTCCGTTGTCCGTTCAGCGGGCAAAATTATGGTATTAAATAATCAGACAGAAGCAGTGATAGTATGTACCTACATATCAATTCGGCTGAAAGCATGAGTCGGCACTGTTTTTGCTTATATATGTTTCCTCAGCTGCATTCTCATGCGTGATTATGATGGAGCAAAATAGAGTCAGTAAATGTACACAAAAATTTTAGTTATGTATGTACCCACTATTGTTTTCTCAGAAATTTTCGCTGGCTCTGCCACACACAGCTATGTGAGAATAATCAAGTCTGTGTAGTAAAATTCGAATTGATTGATGCTTTAACTTTTCCCTAAAATCCGAATGCCAACTTCTAAGCCAATCGTCTTTTTTCTAATCCTTATGTCGCGTGTCCGGAAGTAGTTACTTAATAGTATACTGAATTAAGAGTACATTAAGTACATTAAGTGTAGGTATTTAATCTTTTAGTTCTTTTAATAATACAAAATGAAGAATGGGTAGTCTTAACTTTGAACTATTAAGGCTCGGATTCATTGAAGTATGTGGACAATCGGGCAAGAGTACAAGTGAGCCATTTGTGACGAGCGCAGCTGACTATCACCCGACACCTAGTGTGTGTCACTCTTCTTCTATAACATAATACAGTGATACATTATTGTGTACTCTTGAGTATTCAAAAACTTCATAGTTATTTTGGGTCTATTCTTTTTTAAAATTTTCAGTAGAACTAACAGATTAAATATGATTCCTATTTGTTTGAATAAGCCGCTTAGCACTATTTTGGGCTATTAAGAAGTTACTGTTACTTTTGTTCATTGTTTAGTCACAATTTGACTGTACAGTTAGTGATTTACGCTGCATTTCACATTATTTTTACTATTCTACTGGTTATAATCGCTCTCAAAAGTTAGGATGCTAAGCTTTATTACGACTGTTTCATAGAATTTTTACTTTTTAATTTATTAAAATAAACAAACAAACAATAAGCACCACAGAGCCAACTGTTGACGCATATGCGCGACGAGCGTTACATACAGCCCTTGCCACAGGCTCTGAACCAATCAGATTTCAGGTTTTCTTTTCGATGAACTGATCTACTGGTTTGTTTAAGCCTAAGCCGGAGTTGAAGCCTAAACTAAACCCTGAGTCTAATCCTAAGCCAAGCCAAAGCCAAAAAAGGTTTTAAATGCTACAAATAGAATAAAGTTATAGACCCTGGTAGTATACATAAATGTGGAGGCGTCGGTCGTAATATGCAGTCACTGTAGACCCACGTAAAAGTTCGCCACAGCCACTTGCTTAATAGCTGTTAGTCGACCTTATGACCTGATTAGGGCAGCTTCTCCAACTTTTTCCGCTTCAGCAACAAAGGCAATTTATAGACGATTTCTAGGTAACCGCCCGCTTTCATTAGATTAATGCCAGCCAGCTAACAAGTTCGGAACGGCAGTCAGGCTTCTCAGGGGTTGTTATTCATTTTTATCAACTAACCAGTCTCCAGAGGTACAGAATTTTTCTCAACCGACTGTAAAATAATTTTCCATCTGAGAGCCGTAAGTGTGGAAGAAAAATTTTCCCAGATGTAGCTTTTATATTATCAGAAAGAAGCTTTCGACCGCGTAATGCAATTCTGGAAAAAATGTCTAGTTCACTAAATAAAGTTGGTGAACTTGGTTTTTTGCGGGAAACAATTTGAGCTTTGACTTGATTGAGGATAAAAGTTCTTTCGAAAATTGAACTGATTGATTGAATTGATTGAAGTTTTCGACAATACGAATTAGAAATTGTGATGTTCTTATTTATAAAGCCATATTTCCTAAAACTACCAAAAAATGTTACAAAACAACCACTCAGAAACAGTAAAAATCGCGTTTTTATCTTGTCAAACTTGTGTTGTTTTAATGGAGTACATGTACAAGTCAACAAGAACAGGTTTTCTGAGTTTTTCCAACTTTTAGCTCGGATATGATAAATTAGCAGGTTTTCTTCCTTTTGTCGCGTCAAGATCAATACAAAAGCTTTTAGACAGCCAGCTTTCAGGTTCTTACTGTATGTTATCTTAATTTTAGCACCTTTTCATATACTCCTGGCTTCTTGTGTCTTCATTGTTTGTGATTATAACTTACCTATTTTTCCCTAGTGTGAACCTAAGTAAGTAAGGAATTTTGTTGAATTTGTACAATTTTTGCATGCTTAGGTGTTTCTTATCTGCTTCTATTTTTAACTGACTGTGTCATCTAGCGAGTTATGAATCCAATGAATATTAAAAGTGCAGTTTTTCTAGTCATGAACCATTGATTCTGAGCCACTAACTTTTCTCCTTGTAGTAGTCGTAAATGGCGCTAGCGGCTGAGGTAGGTAGTTTTTATTATATTTTAAAAATTTAAAAGCTTGATTTACACGTTGTGTGAAGTAAAAAGTTTGAGCAAATTTGACATGGTCAGAAATCCGATGAGTTCGAAATCAAATGAATCTTAAATTTGGTTTAACACTTTCCGAAGTCTAAATGTTTTTAGCCAATCTAATTTCAGTTTTTTTGCTTATCACTTTTCACTCAATAAAAACTCATCAGGGCGTTTTTGGTGCAGTTTAAGAAAAACTAAACTTCATCCATAGTGTGTAGAATGTAGTTCTGTTAAAAAATGAAAACTGAAATTCCAGAACTAATCCTTTAATTGAAAAATTGGGTTGCAACAATAATAACGAACACTTTTCAGATCACAAAATAAGTTATTGGATTCTGATTCTATGCGTTTGATTTGTGTAACGTTATATAATTAGTGTGACGTTTATATGTTTAACATATAAATAATTAAATGTATGCATCTTTGGCCTACAATCGGAAGCTAATAGCTTTTTGGTTGATTAACTTTGAATTTCGTATTCGTGTGATTTTTCAGGACCACTTAGAAGTATTACAATTTTTTGAAATCCAGCTAAGCAAGCGCAATAATATAAATTGCATGGCATTGTCAAATCAATTTACAGTCAGTATTAAGCCTATGTTGGTTCTTTTCTGTGGTCTTAACCTCAACTGACACCTAAAAATAAGTAGATAAAAGTATGTTTTTAGTAGGTGATCTGAGTCGTTTCTTCTGAGGTTATGAAGTGAAGTAGGCTTTATTTAGTTTGAACCTGTTTTTGGTTACTTGATAATTATCAAGTTTTATTATTAATAAATATTAGGTTAGATTCTGATGTCGTATTTTTGTGATTGCAAAGAAACTAGCCAAAGGTTTTTGCTAACCAAAATAGTTTTTTTCAGCCAGAAGTTTTTTTATTCACTTTTGTTGAAAGAACTCAATTTGACCTAAAATGCTGACATTTGTTTCTGTTTGACCCGTCTGGTTGTTTTACTCAAAGTCTTATACCGATAATGATTATTACTTACTAATTTCAAATTAATTATGATGGTAAGTTTTGAGTTGCAATGTGTTGTTATTTATTTTCATTTAACTTAACTAATCAGTATATAAATTTGGCTTATGAGCAAGCTTTCTAATCTAATATGTTTTTTTGTTAAAGCAGTGCGTTACAGTGTCAATTGTTCTGTTTTTCAACAATCGCTTTTTTATATCCTAAGATTTAATATGCCTCCTTTGTAATGCCATTTTAGACATGTTATAGGACGGCGGCACACCGATCTTCGTTGCGTGCCAGTGTGGGCACTTTGCGGTGGTGGAATACCTTCTCACACAGGGTGCCGATGTGAACTGCCAAATGCGGGTAAACAAACTTGACCGTCTGTGAAAAAGTTTTAGCAGAATTTAACGGCATCAGGCCTTAACCCAAGCGGTCGAAGGTCTGAGACAAAAAATAACCAAAAAAGGACAAAAAAGTGAACAAAAACAGTTTTTAGCCATAACGGAAGCAAACAACCATTGTAGATGCCGAACGAAATCATTATCGCTGTCGCTACTATAAAAAAGCAAAGATAAAACAGCATAGGTACTTCGTAAGCCACACCGAATTATACTTATACTGATGTATTGTGAAGCAAGACAGACCCCTTACGTACTAAAAGGCATAAACGACAGCTCAGCATTGGCACAATAGCTCAAATGGTCTGCAGATCCAGAGATGAGGGTGGTTCGACCCCCCTGGGCCGTTTGATTTTGATGCTGTATTTCAGTAATAATCCCGTTCTTTTTATTGACACTGGGACTCGCGCAATCGTCAGCCACTCCGACATAGCCTATACACCCGAGAAAAACGATAGCAACAGTCAAACATACATACAAACAGGAAGACAGGTTTTGAACCGACCGTCTGGTCAATGTTAGTACAACAAAACTACATAGGATTCTCTCAGGGCTTCATATAGCATAGGTATGTGGCGTACTGGGTTTTAGTAATCTATCTATTTAAATGACCTGCAAAAGAATGCATTTGACGTGCGATTTTAGGACGGCGCTACTCCGCTGTTCATCGCTTCACAAAATGGCCACGAGAAAATCGTAATATATTTGATTTCAAAAGGAGCAAAAGTGAACGTCAGCAGAACTGTATGTTAATTTTAATCTGTCCTTAGTGGTGTGCTAACTGCTATGTAGATATATTATATATACTAAGTACTACGTACGGGGCACACCTCACCTACTCTACATATTTTGAGGCCTATTTCGACTTTCGACTCTCGCCTATTGAATTTTGTATTTAAGCTATGGTCGTTTTACTTTATTCTTTATTATTTATAAAATATATTATTAATGTATTCGACTCTCGCCTATAGAATTTTGTATTTAAGCTATGGTAGTTTTACTTTATCACATTGGAACAAGCAGGCCCCAAAAAGGGGCAAGGTTCCTTTGCTGAGTGAAAATTCTGCTTAATTTACCCAGGACAATTTAGCTTCGCCCTGATACCTGTGCACAGACAATTTATTCAGATTCAATGCTTAGGTGTTGATCTCACACACTATAAATTCAACAGTTTTTTCGAAAACACCGCATAATCACCGCAGCTGCTTGTGATTTCAATGACGCAATCGCTTTTCCTCGACAAGAATATCTCCCGTAACAAGTTCTTCTGCTGAGTGAGTAGCGGTTACATTATGAGGTCTGAGTGTCAATATTCCAGAGGAAATATTAAACGCGGCCATTAATTGTGGACAAAACAATTTTCAATTTCCGAATTCTGTACACATTTACTGCTGATTAGCTCCAAAGTCTCTCCTTAAACGGCAAAAATTTGTGTGTAAACACGCTTTGAAGTAAAAAACTTATTGAAGCAAAAATGCTTTACATTTATTTTACAAAATGAGCCAAATTGTTTTACATTTATTTGTCTAAATGTTATGTCTCACCGAGTTTTGAACTCGGGTCACTAGATTCCGAATCCAGAGTGTTAACCACTATACTACGAGACCACCGAAACGAAAACGTTAAATTCAACTAATGTAAAGCTCTTCAAGGTCCCAGCATGGAATGACCGTTACGTACAAACAATCTAAAACAAAAACACTGTCGATAGTGCTAGTAGGGTAAACTTGGCCAATAAGGAACACTCGGGAGCATAGGGGTATTAAGGAACAACTTTTTTTTAATTCAGTTTATCACGTTGAAGTAAACACCTAATTTTCCTGTTGTGAAGGGGTATTAAGGAACACGTTGGGGATAATAAGGAACAGTTATTTCCAGGGAAATAAGGAACAGTCAGTTTGTGTCCAATACAAGGTTGGCTATTTCACTGAATTTCCTGTGTCATGCTATTAGCTTTATTTTAGTTTGCTGTTAGTGTATTTGTGTTGTCAGTGTAATATGACCTGTGTGAAGCGGGTCACGCGCGTATATCGCCCGAAAAAGCGGGCAACGAGGCCATGAATTTTTTCTTCTTTTTATCTTTACCTTATCCTGTTTTATCTTTTTTATCCTTTTATCTTGTTGATGGTTCAAGAACGGCTTGGACTAAAACTGGGCAGCTGACTTAAATTAACTCGTTTAGTCCAACTACATAAGCGTACATAATAATGAAAGTATGACACTATTCCCTATTCTAAGTAATCGTCCGGAACGATGAGCCATTTTACGTCCGTTGAACGCCATTTTACGTCTGTTTTACGTCCGTTGAAATAGCCATTTTACGCCTTGATTTCAGGGGGGTACCCACCTCGATTCAAGACGTGACTTGATTCCAGGCAGAGAGGGACCTTCTTCAAATCAGGGAAGTGTCTTAATTTCAGGGGGGTACCCCCCTTGTTTCAGCTGACCACCAGCATGAACTCTGTGGTGAGCTGGTTGTGTGCTGAAACGAAGGGGGAGTACAGCTTGACTGAAATCCAGACACTTCCTTGATTTGAAGAAGGTCCCTCCCTGCCTGGAATCAAGTCACGTCTTGAATCGAGGTGGGTACCCCCCTGAAATCAAGTTTCGATTCTACAAACCAAAATGCAAAATTCTAGTAATAATTCAGTACGATTTATGTTCCTTATTTCAGCCAAAAAATGTTCCTTATTTACTGTAAGTGTTCCTTACAAACCCCGAGGTCTGTTCCTTATTACCAGTTTTTTTTGAACACTCAGGTTTGCTTTGTTTAAAGTGAAAATAAATGTTGATAATAAATTTTTACGCGGCGGCCTCAGCCGCCGCGTATATACTATATTGCAAACGTGGAATTGACACGTATGCGCAGATCACCATGTTAATTGCACTGCAATATTTACTAGGTCGCAGAAATACATTACATGTGTGGGCGTGTGTGTGCAAGATACGTGCTTATTATGGAGCGTTGACAGTGTCGTATTGATTATAAAGCCAGTGCACTGTTACGCAGCAAAGTCAGTCAGGCTGACATAATAGCACGCACACAGATCTGCAAAAGTAGCATCAGCAGACAAAACCTGTCATAATTATGTTTCCTAGATTATTTATCAACAGCAGCACCAACAACTTTGACGACTAGGAGTCATTGGCAAACCTTACCTCAGAAAGGGTATAAATGCTCTGGGGCTGTGTCTTTATGACAAAAACAATATCGGCAGCGGTTGAACTGCTTTAGCAGCTTTGCACGACGTAATTTGTAAAAGGCTGTTTCAATTGGTATTTTTTAGACACAAATTTATTTGGAACGGTTAATGGAACGAATAAAGTTACCAGTTCTCAATTTAAAGACTTTTTGATCTTCTGAAAGCACGATTACCGCTGGGCCTGTTACGTTAAAAGTCTTGTAGAGCAAAATCATCGGTTCATTACAAGTTCGTCAGATAAATTTATTACAAATACCCAGATTTAGGCTTTCAACAATGATTCCAATTTTAAGTTCGGGTTTCTTTCTTTGTAGTTTTCCTTCTTCAATCAAATATTATAGACCGAGAAAGTTGCAAAACTTCAAAATTTTTAGCCTAAAATTTCATGACAAAACCGCAATTTCTAAACAGAAAAAACGTCACACCGGCGGGCTTAGATTTGATTGGCTGGGCTTGTGCTTGTGCAAGTTCCAGTGTGACGTCTAGGCGCTTCTTTGCCTGTGCTTGTGCTTGTGCCGAATGTCAATCCGGCCTAAGACTGTAAAGTCGAGCAACAAACAAGCCCCAGGAAAACAGTTGAACGAGACATGTTCCAACTGTTGGCTCTAAAAAATTTGGTGCCGCGTTTTATATTCGCAGAATATCCTCGGCATTGTAAGGAGTGTCGGAATGAAATCTTTCCAAGTTTAGCTTAGACTTACTCGCAAAACGTGCTTGTTTAGCTTATGAGTGTTATATGCCTGGAAAGAGAGAATGTTTGGCTACAAAATGAGCTAGCAATCACCTTTGACAGTTGACGATACATAACGCTATGCTAACACAAAGATAAGTAACTGTTAAGTTGGCAGGTTTAGTGTTCCTTATTGGCCGAGTTTACCCTAGCATGATAGTGATATGATAGTGTTGACGTCGATAACTTGTTTTGTAAATTGACTTATTCACTTCAATGCTTTTAATGATCTCAATGCTTGCAATTAATAATAAATAGCAAATATCTACCATTGTACGCTTGCACGACATAAAATTCTGTTAGTTTCTCGTCAGTACGTAAACTATTTTATATTAATCGCAATCCCGGTTTGCTCAGACGATAGTGAGTCCAGCATCTATTGAGCATCTGATTGCGGATCAAAATGTTGGCGGTTCGAACCCGCCTCGGAGCTGCATATTTTGCATTCTATGACAGTGCTACATAGGTACTGAGAGCTCCGGGAAGTGTCAATTTGTCGATGTGTGGCAGGTAAGCGAGGTACCTACCTTTCCAGTGTTAATTAACACTAGAAAATTGACCTACCCAGATTAACGTAGGACTTTGAAAATCTGAATATAGTATATACGCGGCCCCTGAGGGGGCCGCGTAAAAACAGTTTTTGCTGACAAAAGCGGTGTAAATTTTTTGCAAAAAATTCAATGAATGGGGGTCGAACCCTCGAAGTGTATATCAGCAAATTCTGGACTAGCACTTTTGACCACTCGACCACGCCAGTTCGATGAGTACTGATGTTTAGTTACGACTATGTAGAAGGATAGCACAAAACAAACAGCAGACTAGACGATCACGTGATAAGTATGTGTATCGAGTCTGAAAAATTACCGAACGAAAGTTTTTTAAATCACAAAATTTTAGTAAAATGACAACTTAATACCTAGGAAAGAGTATTATTAACCATTATTTCATTAAAAATAATAAACAAAAAGCCTGTTTTCAAAAAAAGAGCAGTCGGTTCCCATACTGACTTTACGTGTTAATCATATGCGATGGACAACATGTGGCTGCTACTTTTACACTATGCAGAGTTGATTTCAAAACAATAGTTCCTTCTCTAGAAGGAACAAAAATTTTTAGAAACAGAACTAACGCATTTGGTGTATTGTCATAGTGTATAAAAACAGTCTTAAACAATAGCATAACACAATAAGACGCACACAAACACAATAAAAACAGTACAGCATACAAGTTTTCAGTGTTATAACTTCATGTCAAAGGAACTTAGGTCAAGGTTTTCTTTATCTGCATTTCAGGATGGAGCGTCTCCATTATGGATTTCGTGCCAAATGGGTCATTCCGCGATCGTCAGCGAATTACTGAGAGCTGGAGCAGAGGTCGACTCTGAACGAAGTGTGAGTTTGGCTATCACGCCACCAACTTGATTTTGATGTTTCTATGTAGGATTTGTTACCATTTTGCGGCTAAACGCACATCACACTATCGATGATATTTTGATGGATGTTGCATGGTTAATTATTTATATCTGGAAATTTACAGTGGAAAATCTTGTGTGAAAAACTAGACCCTTGGTCCTGGCCCTGTATTATTCTGGGTACTATTATAATACTTCTTTCCATGCTCATATTTTCAATTTCTAGTTTTTCACCAGTTCAGGTGTGCAGTTAATTATGGTTCAATGAGATCGACACGAAGTTAAGTTAGTAAGTAATATTGACTATTGTTACGGTTCCAGAATTTCGGTATGCCAAAATGACTGCAGGTTTTGTTGCACTGGAATCGATTCAATCTCAGCACGTGTAGATTTTATGTATCATTTTGCTGATGTTTTAGGATGGTGCTACTCCCTTGTTCAAAGCAGCGCATAAAGGACACACAAGCGTTGTAGAAGAACTACTGCCTTATAAACCAAATTTGGGAATATTAAAGGTGGATTTCTAGTATTCAAAATTTAGCTGATAGTGTAGCTTACCCTCCCAAGATTCAGCACCTACAGAACAGACTAATTGATAATTAATAAGACACATTGGGGTAGTCCCACTCCTTAAATGGCTTACAGCAAATATCTTATTCTTATTATTGCATTATTATGCACCTGATTAGTCAATATTGTTAATCAAGGAACCAGTAAAATCAAATCTAATGCAAACGAATGAATTTTCAGGGTTAAATGAGATTAGCCATTCTTGAGTTATTATATTCTCTATCTTGGTGCGAGCCAGTGGTTATCGGGTTTATTTAATAGCCTATGTTTTTCAATAGATCAATAAGCTCGTGTTTTTATTACATCATCGTTGAGTTGAGAGGTTCAGAATCTATGAATATCTTCTTAGTTTCGGCAAAGGACTACTTTACTCTCAACTTAGTAAACGTTATAGTCTTTTAAAACTTTTAACTCACAAATCTTGTTATTTATTAGAACGGTGAAAGTGCCCTTCACGCCGCTACCTTATTTGGGCATTTAGACGTTGTGAAACTCCTCATTCAAGCCGGTGCAAACCCTCAGCTTCAGAACAAGGTATATATATGGATTTTTTAACATACTAGGATGGTAACAGACTAAGCAACTGAGAAGAAGCATTGTAAAGTGAAACGCATAATTACTCTATTTAAGCACACTGGGCACAACACAGGGGCGATTTTCGGTGAGCTGTAGTAAAAGACAGAAAGAATCCAGACTCTTTTCTCACATACTATATAGTGATGTGGATCGGATCGCCGGATCGGATCGGATCGCCGATCCGGGGGTCGGATCGGATCGGATCGGATCGCTGAATTTGCCGGATCGGATCGCCGGATCGGATCGGCTTTAAAATTTCGGATCGGCGATCCGGATCGGTAGTATAAATTTTGAGTGAAGAACAAAAAATTTGACAAAATTTTGCAAACTTTTAAAAACTTTTAGACAGATCACTCAAACGCACAAGTATAACTGTTAACTACTACTCAAATTATCGGCTTGATATTAGTGGAAGCGCACAGTTTATGCATACATAAGTGGAGGGGAAGTTTCTCATCATTGAAGTTGCGTGAAGACACGTACTAATTGTGTGATGTGAAATGTTTATAAATATATCTTAATTTTCGCCTACAAAAACAATCTTGCAACAATGTTTACGTCAACACAAGAGTTGGGGCATTGCTCGTTACAGGCAGAATCTACGCACATCAAAATTTCCGATCGGCGACCCAACCCAACCCGCGGTTTGACACTTGTGGGTAACCCACGATCCAACCAGCGCCGTCATAGTCGACCCACGACCAACTTTGACCCACCATTTTGAGATACCATACCTGGTGATCGATCGTTTTTAGCTGATACCCCTGTACAATTTGCACAGTGTACAGCTGTACATTGTTCACATTGGTACCTACTTTTACCGAATGGTACCCAAATTTAAGTACCCAGATTGGATTGAAAAGGTGAAAAATTTTTCAGAATTCGCCAGTTTGACAAAATGCAGCGACCCGCGCAGCCTGAAATCTGTACTAGGGCTGGGCACGGTTACACGGTACGAACCGTGTACACGCGTGTAACCGTGTACACGCTAAGCTTAGCGTGTACACGGTTAGGGGTCACTATCCGCGGTTACTTAGCGGTTACAGCGTGTACACGTTAAGACACAGTAACCGCGGATACTGTAACCGTTTACTCTAAACGGATAGTGTAACCGGTTACTCTAAACGGATAGTGTAACCGGTTACTCTAAACGGATAGTGTAAACGGTTACTCTACACGGATAGTGTAACCGGTTACACTATCCGTTTTCCGACTTCGTGTACCCGTTAAGAAAAATGTTCGTTTGGCTGCTGGATTTATGCAAATTAGCCTACAACCGTGCGCAAGCGATTGGCCAGTGTGTTACTTACGCATGTGTGTGCAAGCTATACTCTTCAAGATATATAAAGGCATTTATACTGACAGCTCAGCATTGTCCCAGTAGCTTATATGGAGGCCACATGCCAACCACTACTACAAACCACAAACAAACACATGCAGACCCCCACTTAACTACCGTAAGCCACTTTCTACAATATCGTAGACATAAATTTACCTATCCGAAAAAGAAGAACGTAAACCTTACGGAATCTAAAGTGCTATGTCTAGTTTACAGTGGAGTGCTCGCCCTAGACCAAACTTAGATGGTCTGAGGCAAAAACATTGTATTCTGGTACAAAGTGCGGTTGTTAAAACTCTGTTGAAAATAGCCCAGCGTTCTCAGTCTGCCGTTCTGGCTTGTGTAATAAAGCGGATTGTGGCTTGACTTGGGTTGCTCGTGAGTAGTGGCAGTTAGGATCGTAATAGTAGCTTGCTGGTCTGCAGATCTAGAGATGGGTGGTTCGTATCTTCCCTTGGTCATTCCTCCCCCTCTGCTTCTTGACGTTTAGTAACTGTGTAACCGTGTAACCGTTTAGTAACCGTGTAACCGGTTAGTAACCGTGTAACCGTTTAGTAACCGTGTAACCGTTTAGTAACCGTGTAACCGGTTAGTAACCGTGTAACCGGTTAGTAACCGTGTAACCGTTTAGTAACCGTTAGTAACCGTGTAACCGTTTACACGGTTAGTATACGTGTAAACGGCTACACGGATACTTAGCGTGTAAACGGTTACACGGTTACACGGATAATTAGCGTGTACACGCGGATAATTGCAGTAACCGTTAGTTAGCGTGTACACGCGGTTACTAGCCTTTGAAACTAACCGTGTACACGGATAGTGATTTTGTAACCGTGCCCAGCCCTAATCTGTACCCGAGGGTTGACCCTCGGCTCAGATTTTCCGATCCAACCCAACCCAGTGAATATCCATCCACGACCTGCGGTAGTGACCCAAAATTTTCAAACATTTTCATTTTCCATTTAACAAAATTTTTGGTCGTGGGATTGTCTAACTTAAACTAGCTCTCATTCCAAAAATGCCGTCTTATCATACATATATACAAAATATACATATATTATATATTATATATATATATATATATATATATATATATATATATATATATATATATATATATATATATATATATATATATATATATATATATATATATATATATATACTCATAAGTTATACTTAGCAATATTTCTACAAAAAATTAGATTTTTAGCTTTTATCAAGGTTACACAATTTTGAATCGGATCGGATCGGCGGATCGGATCGGATCGCCAATCAAGCATCCGGATCGGATCGGCATCAAAATTTCGGACCGATCCGATCCGATCCACATCACTAATATTATACAAACTGGGCTTGGCCAAAAAGGTACTTATGCAATATATAAATACTTATGCAATAAATAGAGTACCGACTAAAATTACTTGCTACAGTACTCAGGACTAAAAAGTCGAAGTCGAGTCAGAGTCACTAGGTTCTTGAGTCAAAGTCTATGTATAGGTATAAATAACTGTTGTATTTGACTCTCTTTGACTCCGGAACCTGTAGCAAGTAGTTTTGATTTGTACTGTATACATATATAAGTGCATTTGGAAGGGGCGTTTTCATGGAGTTGCTTCTACTGGGAGACAAAACGATAGGAACAAGGACGAAGACGAGGGTAACCAGTGTTTTCCTAAACGTCATCTCACAAACAGCCTTAGGCTATCTTTCACGTCAAGTCACAAGTGAAGCCAAAAAATGAGGAAGGAACAAGGAACAAACCAAAACCCAGCTAATCTTATTTCTTTGTTCTAGTCTGGAGAAAGCTCAGTGGATCTGGCACGTCAGATGGGGCACGATCAGATCGAAGAATACCTCGCACAACGCCAAACCAACAAGTCTTTCACAAACGTCGCCACGCCCACACACCAACAAGCACTCAAAACTTAACTATGTACTTTGGTTCCATTAGTTCCCGTGTAAAATATCCCGAGTAACGCAGTGAAATGTGCCCGGTTGATAAATTTGTCATGAAGACTCAGAAATTGTGATTCCTGCCATTTTTGTTTCGATTTCGATTCACCTGGGCCCGATTTATGGAAGCAAAATGTTCGCCGTTGAAAATGTTCTTGTAAAACTTTAACTTTATTAAAATTGGTTCTGGACCAGTTTCAAACAAAAACTACAAAAAAAATTTTCCGTCGTTTTCCGGCCCTGTTCGTCGCTTTTCGCCAAGTTCATCCACTTTTTTTGCGACAAAGCTCATAAATATTGACAATTTGTATTAAACATGGTTTTTGGCTTTGTTACAGTAACAGTACATTAGGTACGGAGGTACCACTACCTACTGGAGCGGAAACCCCCTTGACACAAAAATTTTCGCTCGTCACTTTCCGGCCAGTCTTCGTCGTTTTTCGCCAAGGACGCCGACGAGCAGGGAACTTTTTTTGCAAACTATAATATACTGTATCTGAAATATTAGTAGCTAATTAAAAATGTTTGTCGTTGAAATTTCGTCGTTAAAAATGTTCGCGTTGAAAATGTTTCGATCAATTAAAAATTTTCAGGTTTTTCAAGTTTGGGCGCAGTTTTTGATTGGGGTTATACCTGTGGTATCATAGCAGCTTTATGTGCGACCTTTGTGAAATAACGAATCTTCGCTTTTTTGTTCATTTGTCGGGTTTTTTATTAGTTTGCCATCGATGTAAAATAAGCAACGCAAAATAAAATCTTATAGCTTTGTTGTGGACATTGTGAGCGTTAGAAATCATTTACAAATTACAAGAGTAAGATATGCCTGACCAATACGAACGCAGCAAATTCAATAAATTCATTGTAATGGGTCCATGGTGTAGCCATAACCCCCAAGAAGCTGTAGTCTCTGGTTTGTTCCCAAAACAAAGTTTACGGTTAAACATAGGGAACCAAGTGTAGTGTCCTTACACTGTTAACTTTGTTGCAATTTTGCCAACTTGGCCATTAAATGGCCAACTTGGCCAACTTAAGTTGGCCAACTCAACTTGGCCAACTTACTTAAGTTGGCCAACTTTGCCAACTTGAACATCCGATACTTTGACTTTTTGAAATTAAGTCAAGTTCTAATTCTCTAGTTAACTTTTTCAAGTTAGTTACTAGTTAGTCAGTTAATGAAAATGAAAATTTAAAATGTAAACTTCGAGATTTGAACTTGACTTTATTTCAAATAGTGAAAGTATCGGATGTTCCAGTTGGCCAAGCTGGCCAACTGAAGTTGGCCAAGTTAGCCATTTTAAAGTTGGCCAAGTTGGCCAACTGAAGTTGGCCAAGTTAGCCATTTTTAAGTTGGCCAAGTTGGCCAACTGAAGTTGGTCAAGTTAGCCATTTTTAAGTTGGCCAAGCTGGCCAACTGAAGTTGGCCAAGTTAGCCATGTTTAAGTTGGCCAAGTTGGCCCAATTAGCCACTGAAGTTGGCCAAGTCAGCTGGCCAGCTTGACCATTTCTAATAGCACAAGACCAGGACGGTGTGCCCCCGGAGTGCCCTCAAAATTTTTTAAAATATATAATTAATGTCTTTTCAGATTCATTTATTTCTCATCATCCCACATTTAGGCAAAACAATTAACAATTCTTCGAAACAAAACTGACTATGTATAAACATCAAGTGATTAAGTTGGCCAAATTTGGCCATGTAGGACACTACACTTGGGCCAACATAGGCATGGTCTATGTCAAACTGTTAGCTAAAGTGAAAGGTAAAGCTAACTTAGGTGCTTCACCCGTTTCGGGGCTGTATATTTATTTAGGTTTTAGGCTCGATTCATACTTCCTACAGCCGTGTCCGTTCTGCTGACAAAATAATGACGTCACACTGTCACAGGCGCTGGCTGATCCACTGCACTAGGCTGCTAGTGAGCAGTGACGTCATTCTGCAGGCTGAACAAACATACGGCTGTAAGTATGATTGGACCCTTAGAATAGTGTTGTGACCGGCCGCGTAAGCCGCCGGCCGGCGGAGAAATTCGGCCGGCCCGTGAAAACCGGCCGCCCGGATTTTTAAACAAAATCAATTGATCCAAATCCAGAGTATAATTTTGGCATAACTTAGCCTGCCGGATTGTTATGCCAGTCTAGTCGGTTAATCCGGCTGGCCGGCCGGTGTTTTTAACCGGCAGGCCGACCGATTTAAATCGGTCGGCCGGCGCCGGCTTTTTTCGGCCATCAGGCCGCCGGTTCCGCAGAAACAGGCACAAAATTTCTGCCGGTCACACACACTACCTTAAAATGGATATATACTCTCGTTTCACTGACTCACAGTCCCACACCCACACGGGCCACCACACCCCACAGTTTCTAAATTACCAGGCTCAAACTTCAATCCTCTCTAATCAAAAATGCTTCTACACAGCTTACTGTTTAAGCCCGGTTTATACTTGTCAGTAGACAGAAAGACATCGAGAAATTTTGGTCAGCTGTTGTGAAGAATTGACACAAGCTAATTCTTTTGCATACGATCTGCAAGTGACTACAACTTTATTCACGGAAAAAGTTGACTTATTTGGCCGGCAGTTTTCTTGGAGTCACTCAAGGACCAAACGATAGGAATAAGGACAGAGGAGTATGAACCGAGCCTTACGCTATACACACGCAAAGGCACTTTTTGAGTAACATCAGTTCACGAATTTTCTATGCCTTAGCACTTAGCAGTTAGGTAGCAGTAGCACTCGTTGCCAAGAGATAGGACGAAAAGAACTGCACAAACAAACATACGCAAATATTTATTACATTATTAAAAAAATATGCACATCAGTATATATCACAAATCAAGTCGACAAAACTTGTATAAAATCGCACTGGCAAGCTTATATTACCGTAAAACCTACGTCGTTCCATCCAGCCAATAAGAGAAGTCTTAGCCATGCATACTATATAGGTATTTAAAAAGAATCATAATTCATAATATATTAAATAAAATCATTTGGTAAACTTAAATAAATAGCTAAACGAAAATAAATTTTGACACACACCCCTTTTCGACTATCTTACAAAATATTATAATAACGCAATCTAAGCAGCATAAATGCATTGCGCAGAACACAATTACGTATATAAGCATGACGATAAAAATTATTTTGACAACAAAAAACAAAAGGTAACCCAACACGTACCTTGGTGACGCATAACCAGTGCGCACGCGCTAGCCATTATCTACATTAGTACACTTTACTACTTTACACCATCACACAATACCATACGATAAGACTACCATACTGACTAATGATTACGCGTATACTCTATAAGAGAATTATTAGCAAGTTTAAATTTTGTAAAGTGACGACGAAAACATTTTCAATTGCATTAAGCAATTTAGAACTGAATATCTTGACAGTAGTAGCTGACTGATAGATAACATTGAAGCACATTTTTACGAACCACCCAGCTATTTTCAGAATTTTAAGCAGCACTTTCGTAATGGTACATGAATATGCAGTATGTTGGATACTCAAATACACAAAATGTCAGTCCTGAACTTGTGCTGAAAGCACAGTCCTACAGTCAATGATTCCCGTTTAAAATTATGGTACTGAATGTACAATTATAAAATAAATAGTAAATACATTATAAAAAGAAATACAAAAGCACTGATAACACTAAACGCGCACCATTCAATCGCGTATAGTTAGTTTCAGGACTAAGGTGAATAATCCTGGGTGTACGTTCCTGTTTAAGAATTAAGAAAAATTTATAAGTTGATTAATTTCTAAAAAAATGTATAACTTGAAAGCCCAACGAACCATACCAACTTCTAAAATTTATAAAAGATAAAATCTGCATAAACGAAGAATAATTCATGTTCTTTATGAATTTATAACCTTTTAACGATCAACCATATCGATCTGCTTCAATTTATGAAAAAAACTAAAGCCTCATCAATAAAAAACTTATCGAAGATCATTCATTAATAACATTATAATCTAAGTGCATAAAGACAGGCTTAACATTGATGGCCGATGTGGAATTCAGGAAACAGCCTACGCCATGACTTGAAAAGTGAACATTTAAATATCTGGGATAGAGTGATCCATCATTTTTCGCACCAAACCGTCAGACATACTAAAACAAAAATATCAATATAACTAACCAAAATCAAAGAACAATATTTCTGACTATTATTTGTGTGATGCAAGTACGTATTACTTTAGTTTAGTCAACGAGTTATTTTAGAATTCTTCTGTAACCGTTGGATGTAACAATACGATATATATATATATATATATATATATATATATATATATATATATATATATATATATATATATATACTAACTGTTTGATCATGTGTTCGTAAATGGAGTGTGGCATGACGGTCAGAGTCACAATGGCCCCGGCGTTATCCGCAACCTCACAGAACTCTTTGTCCTGAAACAACCAATAAAGCTTACACTAGCTACAGAATACGTGGCCCAAGTCCTATATCAGATACTTTTCTAAAAATCGGGCACTATTTTTTCCGAACAGTGCCGGATATGGCATGAGCATAATGGCCCTACGAGAATGACTGAATCTATGTAAACGTCACGGCAAAGCAGTGTCTATATATTTCATTCAGGCTACTTCCGTACCCAAATGTCACAATCACAATAAGCCTGTCCCATCTATAAAAGAATAAGCTATATCTGATGCATCACTCACAACCGAAGATACGTAGCGCTTAACTGTTTTCGCCAGCACAGCAGCGCATATACAATAGTTAACCTAAGTTGTAAGAGTACATAACAGGGTAATGTTATATTATCCAACAATATCCCCATTATGTACTCTTGATAGAAGTAAATCAACAATGCAATACAATAAGCCAAACGTTTTTAAGAATTATTAAAATGGGTGATCGGAAGATCTTTTGTACCTGTTGCATGGCAGTACTGTGACAGTTACAGATTTTCAGGTTTGCCTTATTTGATTGAGCTTCAAGCCTAGGCATCTTCCTTTTCCTCTCTGATCAGCCACTTTACGATATCCCCGTTCTTACGCACCTTCAACCCGATGACGTTCTGTCCATTGATCTCGAGCACCTGGTGGTCGGTCAGCAGTCCGTTCCGGGCAGCGGACGTGTCCTTGGCAATGGCCACTATCTTCCCTCCCTTCTGCTGGAACCCCACGTGACCCGTGCTGTCCTTGTGCAGCGTGATGGTGCGCTCGAAAGGTCTGAAATAATGATTGGCTCACGAAATTATGTAGTACTTTAAAAAAAATGACAATTATGAGTTATGACAGACCAAAAACTAAGATCGAGAGTGAATCTAACGAATCACAGTTAGACTCGTTGGCAAGTCAGCATAATATAATATACTATGCAATATTCTGTAGCGAAAGACGACGGTAGCTTGAGCTTTCTGTTTGATCTGCAATCATTACCGCGCCCCCGCCACTTTTTCTCTCTCAAGTATTCAACATTTTTTGGTGCGATTGTATTTTTTCCGCATGCTTATTAAATAAACTGACAGACAGACTGACCTATCTCTGACAGCCAAGACAATGCGACCTGGCGCGGCCTTTTTCACCAGATCCGAGGCTTTGTCGGTGCTGAATCCGGCCACGTTGGTGCCGTTGATCTGCAGAATTTGATCGCCAAAGCGCAGGCCGGCCAGAGCCGCGGGAGATGCTTTGGACACAAACTGCACGAAAACGCCCTAAAACCAAAATCGAATATATTATGTAACCCTTTGATTTTTTTTAAAATTAGCATAATTTTTAAACTTAGAGTATACAGAGAGAGATATATAAGTATAGACTAGTATGTTTTCTTCTGAAAGTTTATAAATCGTAGCAACACTGTAAGTACAGAATTAGGCGCAAAACGTAAGTAAGTCTATACATATAGCTAAAATAAAGAAAAATATAACCCCTCATACAGGTACTACACAAAACTTTTGTGTGCCCCCTCACTTTGGCGGGGACTCCCTTCCTGAGCCTACTAAATTTTGACCCCCTTCCTCAGGGTTTTTTTTCAAACTCGGCACTGTGTAAATGTTGTGTAAATTAAGAATTTGCTGTGTAAATTAAATAATTTTTGGCACTTAAAAACCCCATATTTTGACTTTGCGACTTACGAAACTACAAAAATAAAAATTATGAAGAATGAGAATAGAGTGTATATACGCTAGTGCCGACTGCACCCGAAAAACGCCTTATACGCGGGTTTACACACGTCTGTTTCATCAGCCAGATCCTACACATTTTGAAAGCGTGCAGCTTTGAAAGTACTTTGAAGTATCACATACATGTAACAGCATCAAATTTTTGGGTATATACCCCTCCCGCCCTGGTGAGGGAGCCCCCTCCCCTGAATCAACCAACCCTCCTCTCCCAAGACTGACGCAATTTTTGCATTTTTTAGTTAGGGAAAAATCGCTTAAATTTAATCAAAAATGGCCAACTTTTAAGTGCCAGTCTTAGGAAGCCCACAGAAACTGGAGATTTTTTGTTTTTTAGTCAAAAATAAGACTTATTTTCTTTATTACGAAGCGGTCACAGGCCGCAGTCGCCACTTGGCGATTTTTTTGTAATTTTTACTACCAAAATAGGCATTTTTATCAACTTTTGCGCGGAAATAGGGCTGTGTAAATTAGTGTGTATTTTTATTTTTGTTGTGTAAATTAGGCGGCCGATGTGTAAATAAACCCTATTTTACACAAAAAAACCTTGCCCTTCCTCACGATTGATGCATTTTTTTCAAATAATCTGTCGTAATTTTCGCCAAACAGTTTTAGTCCAAACAATAGCTTGCCAGTGCCACCCACTTTACCCCTGGCAAGACCCCCTCTCTCTCCCGTGTCTGAATTTGAGGGGTCTTCAACCAAATCCCCCCAAATACATGTATGACCCCCCCTAAACCTGTAGTATAATCATAAATCTCCATACATTATTAACAGCCCGTAGTTTCATGCCGACTTTGCCGTCAGTGTCCTTGCACAGAACCACCTCCCGAATGCCGTGAGAGACCTGCGCCCGCAACAGACCCACGTCGTTCCCCGTCACCGGGGCAACCATCATCTTGGACGGCGCAGTCGGGTAGGCGCCCACACCAGATGGCGCCGGAACGGCCACTGCCTGCAATCGCCACAAATGCAGTTTAACTTTCGCCTTACGCCTGGTTCATACTTGTACTTCAGAATCAGAACACACAGACAAACAGCATAAAGATAAACTTAGCTAGTACAACTTTCAACAAACTTACTTCTACTGTTTCTGTATACTGAACTTGATCCAAATGCAAAAACAAAGCTGGCTGGTAGAAAAGTGTTAATTTTCGTAGCACATACGATTAGACAGCTGGATCCTGAATGTCAAAATAACTACCCACCCACATTTGCAAAACTGACTAAACAACACTGACGTTAATATTATAGCAAACTTACCCTTCCTTGTGCATTGGAAGCAGCAGTAGCAGCCGGCAAAGCCATCGGACCTGTGGGTGGTTCCAGGCGCAGACCCATATATTCTTCCATGAGCGATGGATAGACAGAGGCCAGAGACTCCGGAAGCACGGCCGGTTCTGTGGGATATGTCGGCGGAGACGAACCATCTCCTGACTGCCAGCCCACAGACTCGCTCACTCGGGGAACCGCTCCCGAGGCAAACTGTTCTGCTGTCTGAATCTGCGCCTGTAATTCATTCACGGATGTTAGATGTTTTTTGTGTAAAACGTTTTTTGCTTACAAAAATAAAAGGTGCGCAAATTTATATGCCTATATTACACATATCATCCGGCATATCTATACAATAACAAACATCAATACGCACTGGCTTGTCTGTCTCTGAAAGGGTATATTACAGTATACATTAAATTAAAGTTAACGGCAAACGAGAAGACGACTCAATCTCAAAGGAATAAATGCAAACAGATATTTAAATCAAGCAAAAATATCTTACTTAGGTAAGGGCGTACCCAGGGAAAGAAGGAATTCCTTGTCCCCGGAAATCTTCACAGTCGTTACCAACAGTACTGTAGCCAGGATTTGGTTGCGAGTGGGGCTGGATTACCAAATTTACGGAAGATAATTTCGTAGGGGGAGGGGGGGTACGCGACCAGAAGTTTTATCGAAAGGACGGTTAAACTCGAAAAGGAAGTGATGCCCTTCCAGCCAACCCCTTACCCCCTGGGTACGCCATTGGGCACTGGATACCATTAAATACGTTATTTCGAAAAGAAAACACGAATTCGTTTAACATTACTTTTTGGTACTGATCAGTTTTTCATATCGGGACAAGCCCCCTAAAATTTCAAAAATTCCGGGAC
>JASANF010000503.1:0-34293 GCA_030248245.1 Trissonchulus sp. WLG1_4
TATTTTTTCCTCCAAAAGGTTTTTGACTTCAAAAATGTAATGTCTTTCAATTTATTTCAGTTTTTGTTGTTTGAAAAGCTTTGGAGCTACTCAGCAGTGACTGTGTGCAGAAACTAGAATTAAAAAAATCATTTTATCCACAATAAGTGGCCGCGTTTAATATTTCTCTGGAATATTGCCACTCAGACCTCACAGTGTAACAGCTTCTCACTCAGCAGAAGAGCTTGTTTATTACAAACAAGCACTAAATAGGTCTATATGGAAAAAACAAAAATACAAACCATCTAAGAGATAGTAATGTATCATACTATCTTGAAGCTTGTTAACCTGTTTTTATTTCAATAATCTCTCATTTATCTAGACTTTGCAGCAGCTATGTAAGATTTTTAAATTTATTTTAAATAAACTCCTGATAATTCGTCAACAAGACAGCCAAGTTCAAGACAGTTATGAAATAAACTTGAATATTCCGCTTATCAAATTTAGACTAGAAATGTTATTATAAATAATAAAAAATTGTCAGTCTATCAAGGGGCTGAATCACAAAAACTCAGTTTTATCAGGTCTCAACTGTGGGAAAATATGTTATAATCTTGAAGATTGTTTTTGTGAGAGAAAAACACGGAATAAAAGCCCATGACAATTTTTTGTTTTAATACAAAGAGTAATGTAGTCAAGAAGAGTATGACTTGATTGAGTATGCCCCCCCCCCCGAAATTTGTTCAGACTGAAATTTTACACAAGGGTTCCCCCTTTGGTTTCATTGCCAGACCGAAAAAATTTCTGATACGTCTTCAATTGACCAAATTTGCTCTAAAAATCAAAAATTTATCCAATTTTTTTTGCCCCCAACCCCCCGCAACTTTGTGGCTTACTGGTCTTTGTTGTTATCTTTTATTAAAGCGTATGCATGTATATAAGAGTACATTATGCTGCATATACTTGTGTAATACACTGTATGATACAGATACTCTGATGTGACGTTGCCATCTTTTGTTTCAAGGGGGCAATTTGCATTGCAAGGCTATTGTAAACAAGCCCAATCTGCGGCAAAAATATTCAGTAATAAGAATCAAGCATTCACTTATAATAGTACATTGACCTGAGGACATCGTAAACCTGTTGAGCCAGCGAAACTGTCTTTTCGCATGCAAACAGCAAGTGTTGTTTTATCGTCTCGGTAAAATTCAGGGCGACATGTACCTGAACTTGTTTGTCAGAAGTTTCAATGTTACGCATTACCATGTGAAGTTTGGTTCATACTCGTCCTTAAGCTTTGTCCCTGTCCCAAGGTGTCCTTGTTCCTGTGTCTTTAATATGCTTTGTGCCTGTCCTTAAGAAATGTCTGTAGGGAAATGTCCTTGTCCCTGTCCTTAGAGGTGACTGATTCATGCTCCTTGAAGATACAGGAACAATATTTTCCACATGAGCAAATGCTCAATGATCATTGGATCAACTGCATAATGTCTATGGCACTTTAAAATATATATCAATTCCATTTTCAGTCCGGAAAAAAGGAAGTTCTATGTTTCCCCAATGGGATTCGAACTGTGGAGGGTTAGGTAAGAAGCAAAAAGCTTAGCCCTTAGACTTTGGCGACAACGAAGCATTGATATAGCATAGCATAGCATAGCAGCATAAAACATGATTATAAAACCTTTTGTATATTTGATGGTGGTACAAGTAATTAAAAAAACAAAAAGTTTTACTAAAAAATTGTCAAAACCAGAAAATATTTTCCGGTCTTTTCTGCTAATTCCTCTCCTCGCTGAAGTCCTGACCGGAATTAGGATTAGAATTAGAATTAGTAGGAATTTACTGAGCCGATTTGAATAATTTTTGCACCACTGGACTCCTCTGGACCTCAGGACTTGAAACACCGCTAATTTGAAAAAAATTTAATTTTTTAAAATTTTTTAAAATTTCCAATTTCTGAAAGTTTTCAACGTTTTAGCCGTGCAGGACCCACCAATTCGTGTTTAGCACACTTTCCGCATCTCGGGAGATTAAAACAATCTGCAGAAAGTTCTGAGATCAAGAGTTCTAGTCCCTTGGTGCAAAAATTTGGCCACATTGGCATTGGCACATTTTTGCAAATTGGCTGAGTAAATAGCTAGGGGGGGGGAGAACGGAAAGGACCCATATCTACGATCTAATATTAATAACGCAATAAATATTTTTGCCAATTTTTCACTAGTGGGCCTGCAAGTCCTTGACTAGCTGTTCCTAAAATCACTTGCAAGACATGCTCTATTTTGATTGGTCGACTTGCTTAGGGACAACAAAATGTTGAGCAGGTTTTAACATTGCTTATGGACACAGGAATAGTGTTGATAAGATCAGTAAAGCTTCACCGGAAGGCAGCACCCTCCTAACCTCCCTTTACTCATTCACTTACCTATTACTGACTTTTATTTGGGAATTAACAGTCAATGTGTTTTTATGCGTTGTATAAAATTCTGTTTATGGCTTGGCTTGTTATTTGGGCTACCGCTATAAGAGCGGTCTGTGAAGAAAGAAGTGTGTTGTCTCGCGTTACGTGTTTTGTCTTATTTTTTCGTTTCTTCTACTGATTCTACGCCATAATTGGCCCGTGTGCTTTACTACAGTATTTTTTTTATTCAAAGATTCAAACTTAACGGATATTGCGTGTTATTTCTGCCTAGCCATGGTGGCCCTATTTTAGGCTTGGACTCAGGTTGCGCCTTTGTATGCGCGCGTGAGTGTTCCGTGCCCGTTGCGCCTACTGCACATAGCCTCCTTAGGTAAACCCTATGCCCAACCTGGCAACCGTGCCCTATGTCTGGCAACCCCGGCCCGTACCGAACACCCCGCCGATGAAATTTGGAAACTCCGTCGGGTGCGAGGTGCGGCTTTGGTGGAGAGGACTCCTACTACCTACCTCTAACACACCAGTTCCAGTGTTGGGCCATATGTAAGCACCTGACTCATTTAAGGACAGTTTCTAAGCTGCTTAGGGACAAGTATGATTCAATCGCAGCTTAAGGGGGTAGTGTCGCGAAAGCAGTTTTGCTCATAGGTTGCAAAAAGAGATCTTTTTGCTTTGAACTTGTACGTTCACTGAGAAACTAGTCCAATGCTATACTGTGTTAAATAAGTACTGCCAGACAATAGACTACCAATATCTACCATTATCTTGAACCAATCACCGATTGTAAGCCAGACATTACACAATAAGGACATGAAAGTTAAAAAAATTCAGCCAGATATCAGATTGGCCAGCTTGTGTAGCACACATAACGTGTCGACGCACAGTTTTTTGCCACAAATAAGAAAAAAGAAAGATAAAGGTTCGTTTTTCTTTTGATTTTAAAATAAGCGTCTAAATTTTTCACAATTTATCATTATTGCTGTGAGTACTTCACTGTTTACGCACAGTTTCACAGTTCAAACAGGTATTACTCCGCAACCACTCAAGCAATTTGCACTGAATTTTGTGTGCATAAACTACAACGTATGTCCTTTTAGTCTATGTAAACAAACTAAACAAATAAGTTGATAATTGTGACGAAAAAATCGAATGTGAATAGGTTTTTAAAACGTCATTTTTCCGACTTTGCCACCTCATTGCAACCAGTATACTGCATCAATTTTGATGAAACTTGGCGAAAATACTTACCTCAACATATATTTTCAAAATATATGTAGAACGATGTCTTATCTTCTTCTAAAAATGTTTTACAGTTACGCAAAATCGACTGCTTTCGCTACACTACCCCCTTAAGGGGGCTACCTGAAAAAGTGAAAATTTTAGGTTCTCCGATTCGCTTCAAATTTGCACACAATGTAGCCCCAGGGAAGGCACATCGCAGGTGTAACAAACTGGAACAAATGCTTTTGCCAATTTTTTGCTAGGGGCTCCCAAAAATTCAATATAACGTGTAAATCATAGGCGCAAAAAAAGTTTTTTGTGGTTGCAAAGCGTTCTTTTACTCGAAATTTTTGTTAACACTTACGAAGCTGATTTTTATATGATTCGATAGCCTAACGTCATATCTCAACCTCTATGATTCATTTTTTTAAATTTTTTCCCATGGCCTGAGCAATGACGCCAAATGTAAAATCACTCAAATTTGGCGGGTCCAAAAAACGGAAATTTTTTCACATTTCGCCTTCGATTTTAGATTTAAAAATACATATCAAAAATCCGGATCATACGATTTTGCGCTTACATGTGGGCTGCTACTATGCCAAGTTTCAGCTTTATTGGCCTGATGTGGTTGGTGCTAGAACTGCCCAAGTAAGGGCTATTTTTAGTCCTTTTGACGTACTTTTGCCTATGTAAATACAATGACCAACGCACTGAACCAAAAGTGCACCTTCAAGCTTAATTGTTCTTATCTGAGGTAGAGGTGCCTTGGGGGAGTAACATATGTTAAAACAAGCAAAATTGGAGAACTTTGCTTTTTGACCTGGGTAGCCCCCCCCCCTTAAGGACAAAGAAAAAGAAAACAACACTCATGAGGCCAAGGACCAACCTTAAGGACAGGGACAGTTTTTTAAGGACAAGTATGAACAGGGCTTAATTCTCGAGTCTGTATTGCATTTGCTAAGACCTCTTTGGCATTTCGGCAGCACTATTGCTGAGTGATTACTGACTGCATACTGAGGACATGTGCATTTTGATACATGAGTTGCACAATACTTGATTATGCTTAATTTTTGTTATAATATTACCAAGAGTAGGTAATATTGGCAAGGGTAAATTATCTATTTTTTTAAAGAAAGTGAAACACTGTCTGCAAAAAACATTCCCACCTTCAATATCATAGGTAATTCGTAATTATCATGTGTCACTGCGTCACACAGCAAAGGATAGCGTTATTTTGTTTCTTCAGAGGAAGAATTTCTGTTCCTTCTGGGGAAGGAACTATTGTAATGAGCTCAAGTCTTCACTGCCGGACGGACTGAACTGTTTTGTCTGTAGAGAAGTTTTAGGCTTTTTCCTGTCGCTACCACAGTAGCGACAGGACCTTACATTTGATTTGCCCTAGCGAATTACACGTCTTACGTGTATTCCCTTGGACAAATTGTGTGTGTGTTTGTGTGTAAACTTACCGTAATGTGTGATCGTGTTCTGTGTGTGAGCTGGCCCGGGCGGCCAGCCAACTAGCTTCTTTTGTTGTTGCTAGCATATTTTGGGTTACTGTAGGTGCGAAAAGGGGAGATGTTTTTTATGATGTTTCCAAAAGACGAAACATGAAAATTTTTGATTACCGATATTATTTGTGGTGAAGAATAGCTTGAGAAAATTAATGCGATTTTTTTAAAAAGAAGATTTTCTTTGAGTGAGGTGGCCAGTTCAAATCTTAAGTACTCGTGTTGTGTGCTGTTTGTTTGATGTGAGGATGTCTTCATTAAGCCAATATAAACCTTCTGATGTAGCTTAAAAAAATAAAAAAATATTCTGGTTTGTCGGTAAAACCCTGAGGTCGGGGGCACAAAATATGTATATGAGGAGGCGAGGGGCATGGACATGGGGCAAGCCCCCTCAATTTGAATTCCGGGATAAAACAAGGCCCCTTCAGAATTGACCTATGTAGCTTGACAAGCCCCCTTCCTTGGTGCTAAGCAAAGGTGCCCGAAAACGTGAAAATTAACCCAGATCGCTGTAAAAGGTTTAAAAACTGAGCAAAACGCAAAAAAATGCTGAAAATTTGCAAAAAGTTCCCATTTTTAGACAAAAATTGAACAATTTGCGTTGTTGTCAGTTCAAAACCTCGAAACGTCAGGACAAGCCCACCCCTAAAATTTCAAAAAATTCGCAACAACCCCCCTTTTGAATGAGACCACATGTATATACATCTAAGGTAGGGAGTAAACCAGAAAATACAGTGTGTGTGTGTGTGTGGGGGGGGGGTTGCTTATGTAGACTGGAATCAGAAGGCACGTCACCAATTAGAAACAGCCGGAAAAATTTGCTTTTGGTCGATTCTTAACTAGTTGTGGCACTTTTTTGACCCCAGCCGGAAAATGACTTTTCGATTTTGTACTCAACTTTGATTCACTCTTTTGGCCATCAGAAGGTGGGTGGGGGTGCCTATTGTCTGAGGGGGTTGTTGACTGTTTTCTCTGCTGACGGAAGGGAGGGGGGGTTGATACACGGCTACTTCCTCTTTGTGCATCTCTGACTTGGACGCTCACATGAGAATGTGCTTCTTGCTTGAGACAAGGGTACTGACTGATCAAGTTTTGTTACAGCTTCGGAATCGGCATTTCGATCTTTCTTTTTTTAAAAAAAATTGATAATTTTATTTTGCAACAATTATTAGTTTGGTCGCTCTCAAAGGTAAAAAACTACCCATAAATTTAAAAATTAACTATTTCTGATTTTTTATTTATCAAACAATTTAATTATTTAATATAATATAGTCGCATAAATTTAACAATAGTTCTTTAATAATGCCAAAAAACCTTTCCGAATTAGTTGAAAATTGGTGCGAGCGACAGGTTAAACTTCCTTAGAAGCAATTTCTTCCAACTTAATTTAGTCTAGCGATTAAGATTTGCACAAAATTACTGGTACTGGTGCAGACTCCAGACTTGCTGGTCGTGACCATGGATCAGAACTCAATAAATTTTTCATAAAATTGCTGCTTGTTAAAGATATAAATTAGATTTGCATAACTAGTTGTTCAGGTTGTAAACATATAATTGATTTGACAACAGAAAAACTGCTGATTTGACATGCCATTGTTTGCAACAATTAGAGTGGTAGTTCCAGAATCGCAGTTTGTTTGCATGAGATATTTTACAAACCTCTTTTTCAGAGCAATCAATACAGTAGGAATAAAATGGCTACAATTTTTCAGAAACAGTACCTATTCAAAACCGATTTTTACTATCATATGTATTTTGATAATTCAACACTAGCTAGCTACTGCATTGGCTTACAGTTCAGTAAACTAACGTGTTAGTTTGTCTTAACCTTGGCATTTTGCACCAAATAGAACGTGCTCTGAGTGTCTTGTGGTGTAGTTTAAGGAAATTGTAGTTTCTTTGCCCATTCTGTCTGAAAAATGGGTCACTGCGATTATAAAACTGCCACATTAAAGAAGAAAATAATACAGTAAAGCTCGGTTCATACTCGTCCTTGTCCTTGTCCTCATCGTTTTGTCCTTAAGCAAAATCAAGACAACTACCTGGTCAAATGACCCATTTTTTATGGGAACAAAGTATTGTTAAAGCCAGTTTGCATGCAAAAAATTAGACTGAACGATTCATTCAATGCTTCGTAATAGCTAATAGAAATTTGTCCTTGTTCCTGTCTCTGTGTTCTTAAGGACAAGTATGAACCGGGCTTTAATGTGACTCGTACTTATGCTATATAAAACATTTTTCTGGCTATTTCTAAGGAAATGTAAGGTTAGAGAAAAATTTCAGAATTCTTTTAAAATGGTCTTAAATTTCTAGAACACTCTAAAAGCGTTTTTTAAATGAAAACTGCATTTGAAACCGGATATACTGAAAATAACCACAAAACTTTGTAACGTACCATAACCAATAAGCAGAAATGAGAAATTCAAAATTAGAAATGATGTCTTAAAGGTCAAGTGCAACTTTAAATTCAAGAAAAAAGAAATTACCCAATAAAAGTTGCCAAAAAAACTCGAACCCAAAAGAGCTTGATCTACTAAGCTAATTGGGTTTTAAAGCTTTGAAAAGCCGTTTTCAAAACTACCATGTGTTTAAATTTTTTATTGTCTTCTAACTTTTATGCCCACTTAATTTAGTTAAGGCGTATTTCTGTTATTTATTGTTCCTTCTAGAGAAGCTCCCCGCTATTTGTCAATTTTGTTTCTAACTACATACTTAACTCAGGTGTTATCGTAACCGAGCCTTTTTACAAAATTGTATACCGCGGTTTAAGTGTACCAGGAACGATTTTGGAAACAATTAAAATTTGAATTTATTTTTTAATGTTATAATAATTTTTTATTTTGTTTATTTTTATCATCTTATACTATTTACTACATTTGAGATGAGATTTCTTGACACTGGTCAGTATTGAGTTTTTAATCCTGTTGTAAATGGTTTCCAAGATTTTCGAAGGACGAGGTTAGCATTCTCGACATGGGCGCGAAAGGTCCTATGTGTTTCCTATGTGTTTCCGGTGCCACACTTGTTAGTTTTTTCAAAATTTAGAAATACCCCGCCTCGACATTTTGCCAGTGAAAGTGTGTTTGTGTGGGATCTTTTTTTAACGTTTTAGCTGAGCTGAAGGTAATGAATGCAATATGATTAATTTATCCCAAATAATGATAAGCAAATGTCTCTACTTATTTGTATGTATCTACATTGTTGACATTTACAAGTTGTTTTCATGCAAAAAATTAGCCGCAAAACAATACTACAATGCTCCATAAAAGTTAGCTAATGCTTGTGCTTTCATAAAAACAGCTGAGTACTTTCCATAAAAAACAGTTCAACGTCCCGGTCACTTAAACGAGCTGGTCAAGCTTTATAGCCCCAGATTTGGTAGTTCATCATGTGGGGTGCCATATGATCCTTTGGGCATGAAAAGGTTAAGTAAAACCAACCATAATCCTGCCTTTATTTCTAGGCATCATTTACCCTTGAAACATAGTTCTTCAAAGTAGCAGGCTGCTTATTATAACGAATCGTGCCCAAAGGCGCAACGATAGTCTGTGGTTGCCTTGCACAGTGCAATAGATTGCATATACTGTTCTTGATTTCTTCATTCTTAACCAGATATATAATAAAATTATTGGCTGAATTCAAATGCATTACAATCCACAGAACGGGCAGAAAAATCTCCACCAGATAGCTAGGTAGTGCTGTCATGTTTACAATAGCAAACAGTAACAGGGGTACAGTATGTAGAATAAAAGTAAATGCTACCACAAAAAGCAGTGTTTGCGTAACTACGCGTTGTCGTTCTTTATTTTGCAGTAAAATTGCTGAAAGAGTGCTTTCTCGCGGGTGCCTGAAAAAGTACATAGCCAACAAGTATACAAAAATACTGGTCAAGCTCGCACTAAATTGATACCACGTCCAAAATGCGTTCATTGTTGCGGTGAGGGAATACTTTGTGAGGCATATTTTGGAATAAGTTTGTAGCGTCCTGGCATAGGGGGCGAAATACGACGTAGCCATTGACAACAAAAGCATTACAATCGCGTACAAAAAAGCACCCACAGTATAGGCCGTAATTTTCAACGTCGTGACTTTGGTATACATCGATATACTGTAACAAGCTATGAACCTATCCACAGCGATCAAGACTAAAACCGTAGGAGCTGCGTATCCGCCTAAAATGTAAAAAACGTTGTGAAATTCCATCAGGCAATACCATTTTGTTTTTAACTCATGCGCTTCATTGTTCAATACAATCAGTAGTCTTCGAATGCCGGCGGAAAACTGACCCAAACCCATAATAAGATCCGTTATAGCCAAAGCGCAGGGTAGCACGTATTCTTTGTAATGCAACGTTTTGGTTCGCCATACTGCCAGAAGAATTAAAAGGTTGCTTGTGATTTGAAATAGACCTTCCAAAGTGTAGATTGAGAAAATTATAACTGGTTTGGAACTGTTGGGTTCCATTTTTTTCTGAAATTATATGAGAAAGCATATTTAAGGGATAAATTTTTGAAGGTGAAAACTTGAGCCATGTATGAGGTACGTAGGGGTTTATACACTGGCAACATTGAAACACAATGTTTTGTGTCTTTTGTATCTTTTCCCGTTTTGTTTCAAAATGTTCTCCGTTAAAAATGCAGCCGCTGAAAGTTATGGAATTATGTTGTAAATTATGTTCCTATGTTCCTTGTTCATTGAAAACGTCAATTGTTTAACTTACAAGTTAGTAATGTTACTTTCTGATTATGCTGATGATATGTTACGTAATAATTATGCTTTTTTAACTTTTACAATTAATTTTAATTTAATTAGTAATCAATTTTAATACTTCGTTCAACATTTGTGACAGAAACTAAAGCCTGACCAGAAAATGGTGAACACTTAAACAAAACAGGTGGTGTGATTTTACTAAATACTCGCCGTACTTTTGATGCTCGAAAATAGTTGTTTTCGTTTCTTTTTATCTGAGGGTCCAGCATTTTTTGGTCAAACTTTAGTGCCATATACCTACTAAAAGCCGACAAAAGTGTCTAAACCAAAAAGTCTAAAGCATTAGACACTTGTAATTTTATTACATCAACACAATGTGATGTACGGGTGGGGTTTATAGGTGTTTCGCTTGAACCAGTTCAAAGTTAAGCACGTGGTTGCATGAAATACACATAGAATTCTTCATTACGATGTTCTATTTCATCCAAAATGCTTTAAAGCGAAATCTAAATACCTTTTGTGAATCGACACGACTTTAACACGTTGTCGATAAAATCATCATATCTATACTTCCTTGTGAGCTTTCTGCCACACGCTATCAACAAAACAAAAAAATAAAAACAAAAACAACAAAAACTTTAGTCTTGTACTGCAGAAAACAATGTAAATAAACTTTTTTTTAAAACAGGTTTCGGCCTAAGATTGTTTAGTTGATATTGTACAGCGTTTTCCCATACAAGCTGAAACTCGGTGTTTCTTTGAGTGCAGTTGATTAGTTTAGCAATGCGAGACCTGTATGTAATATAATCTAAGTAAATACGTTTCAGAAAAGCCGTTCTTTCTGCTAAAATTGGAAAAGAGAACAAGGCCTATTTTATTTGCAACTAGTTAGCCTTGAAAGCAGGGAATAACAACAAATAAAATAGTTGAAACCCAGGGGCCGGTTGCTCAACTTTACAAATCTTACAATTGTAACAATTGTAATCAGATGATTCGTTACGAATTTATATTATAATTTCATTACGAATCACCTGATTTTCCACTTACAATGGTCAGATTTGTAAAATTGAGCAAGCGGCCCCAGATAGGCTTGTACTTAATTAAAACACAAAACATGATTGTTTTCGAATCGGGCAAACTAAAGTTTGACAGAAAATAGTCGCACCACTTGAGAAAACGAAACATGTGATTTCGTTGCGAAAAATTTATAGTTTGATTATCAAGAGTACAGCAAATAGTCGCAGAAGTCATGCCAAAGTGTGATAAATGAAAAATACTAACACAGTAGCAGCATTTCGAGGCACAAGGCTAACAGTCAGTTTATTGGCATAACAGACTGACTCGAATTGAAAGCGGTCCTTAATAAGCCCACTTGAAACAGCCACAACATTACAATTCCAAAATGATTAGCAACAAAATTATTAATTCAAACTAAACACACAAAGAACAACACCCAAACATGTTAAAGTTACAGTTAAAGTAAGGCTCAGGCAGCAATTTAAGTTAAAGTTAAAGTAAGCCGAAAATCAATGACTTTTATATAACTTTTTTTAAAATGACTTTAATTTAAAGTTAAAGTAAGGTTGTTTTTATTTAAGTTAAAGTTACAGTTAAAGTAAGAGCTCTAATTTTTTTTGGAGTTAAAGTTTAGTTAAAGTAAGACCCCTAACTTTTTTAATTTCAGTTAAAGTTAAAGTTTGACTACTCCGTGTGCACTTTACCTAATGGGATCAATATTGTATGCGTATACAATCATATTATCCGTGTGAACTTTTACGGTTGTTCATATGTATAAGTATTTGTGTAACCACTTAGCGGGATAACATACAAACGTATAATTACTACAATTAGGTTACATGTAGTTTAAAAGCCGGTTACTTTACGGAAAGGTATTCCGTTTCCGTTGCCGTGATGATGCTATCCGCTTAGAGTAACCGGTTACATTATGCGTAGTTGGCGAATCTAAACATGTACACGGTGTAATGGTTGGGTAAACGCGGGGTCATCTCAGCGTGTACATGTTAGTCTGAATGGTTACACAAGTGTACGTCCGCGAGAAATTAACAGCAACAGTTTCAAAACAAAGAACTTATGATATAATCTAGCTTTAGGAGAATAGCATTGGCAGAAAGAAGCATGCTTTCTATTGTTGTTGTTTTACAAAATTTGTTTCAAAAGAAATCCAAGTTTTATGTTTCTCGTGGAATATACACAGACACTCTCAGTTGAAAACAAAAAATCTCTTACTTGACGGAAGCTGTTGCCTTCCGCATAGTCTTATTTCATACAAATATCAATTTATTTGATGCAAAATAGTGTGCAATTAGTTTTCAATACAAACTCGGAAAATTAGTATTGTATCTGTGGCCAGCCAAGCCACACAAGAGTAGAACTGTTAGGGATTTCACAAACGTGGCTTTACTAAACCATGGTTTTAAAGTACGTTTTTATATGATTTGCACTTAATTTCATTTCGAATTACCGCCTGATTAGTAACGAATTTCGTAAATCTTCTTAAGTCATGGTTTTAGAACGAAACGAAAATCGAAACCTGCAGCACAGCAGGTCTCTGTTTTGCTGAAATTTCAGCTGAAGCTAAAACCATGGTTTAAGGTGGTAGTTCCATAATCGCAGTGACCCGTTTTTCTAACAGATCTATACGAGTAAAGAGACTATGATTTTCTTAAACTACACCAAAAACACCCAGGGCATTTTTATTTGGTGTAAAATACCATGGTTAAGACAAGCTACCGCGTTGGCTTACTGAACTGTAAGCCAATGGGGTAGCTAGTCTTAACGTGGGATTTTATCAGTGATTAAAACGTGATAGTAGACAGTGTTGAGCCTTGTCTCGAAAAATTGTACTCATTTTATTCCTGCTTTACTGGTTGGTCTGAAAAAGAGCTTTAAAATATCCTCATGTAAAGAAACTGCGATTCTGGAACTACCACCTTAAGGAAATTCGTAACGAATCATGCGATATTTCATAATGCAATTATGTGCTAATGATATGAAAACGTACGTAAAACCATGGTTTAGTAAAACCACCTTAAGGCAGGTCTACTTTTACATTAGAGCAGAAGCCTAATTATAGCAGTCTCATTAGGGCAGACTCCAATAAACTATTAAACACTTAAGGTGGTACCTGCATTTTCGAGATTATTGCGATTTCTATGTAAAACTTTGCGCCCACAGAACTCAAGATACAAATGAAGCCTGAGCATGAATTTTTGGCACAGTACTGTAAAGGTTCAATCCTAGTTTGCTTTTTGCTGTTTGCTTTTTCATATCTCAGGAAATGCTCGTCCGATTTGGCTGAAATTTTACCACCATGTAGCCGTATTCCAGGCAAGTACACACATCATATTAAAAAAAGATGTGCTTGCATAAATTTTTAGTTATTAAAAAATCATTTTAAAATTTCGCAATATGGTGTGTGGGTCCTATTCTAGGGTTTGGCGCTATCGCGCCAAACCTGATAGTGTACTGATCTCGTACCACTTTGGGTAGGGTACAAGAGCCTATCTTTAGCGTGTAAAATCCTCCGACTGATTGGGTAGGGTACAGTGTTTGTGTATGTTGTATATTCAGGGTCCCACCCTTGTTGACCTAGCCATTTTATAGTCCATTTAGCATTGAGTTCTATTCACGTTTAGTTGGCATAGTAACAAAGGCGCAATTGAGCCTAATTCATACGCATTTTGGTGATAGTTTAAGAACTTAAATTCAGTCTAAAAAGTAGTCTAATTACGTTCTAATTATGTTTCGAGATATATTTTAAAAGAGGACATTTAGTTTGAGTCTGAAATGCTAAGTTTTGAATAGTGTTAATAAGAATGCAATGCAAGCTAGTTGGTTGGCTTGTCGGGATCCATGATGGCCGGTTGTGTCTAACAACAGGGGGGCAAATTTGCGGGTAGTAATACGAAATATTTCTGAGTTTAGGGAGATAAATGTTCAAGTTAGGGTTTGAATACTGACACAAATTATCGCATTATTTATCGTATTCTATATGCTCTGTGCAGTTGGTTTCACTGTGTAAATTATATTGTTGGCTTGTCAATAAATATTGGAGTTTTAAGTGTCCGAGTTTAAAGGTCTACTTTTGTTCTTGCGTTTGTGTCATTAGGGCCCGTAGGGGTAATAATTAGAGTGCTCCCGAACCTGAGTGCTGAGCAAATTCTAGACCTGCAGTTTCGACGCTCTAGCGTCAAGTTGTTATCACTGCGCGCTCTCCGGCACAGTTAGGCACCGGTCACGGATATTGAGATAGCCCGCCAGCTCACGCGGATGATATAAGACCGGGGGCCGCAGTATAACAAAGTGGCGACCGTGAACTAGGCTTTGGAGCACCTAAGACGCCTCGACGTGTGCCCAAATTTTGAAAATTTTTGTTTAAATTTCATTGAATTTTTGTATTTGTAACCGGTTAAAAATCCGGTTAGTGGAACCAATTGTGCATATAATACACCCCCCCCCCCTCACGAGCATAAATATTGGTTTTCCTGTGCAATTTTGGAATCATTTTAGAATAATTTCAGCGAAATTGGAAGCAAAAGAGTAAGTTTACGAATTTTATATGATTTTAGTGTTATTTAGTTTTTACGAATTCTAACGGAATTTTTACGAAATATTGTCAGGGGAGTAGAGTGTAAGAAGGGGAGCAAGTTTTGACCGCTCCTGACCCCGAAATTTTGATTTTTCAGACGAATTTCTCCCCCCCCCTAAGCCTAAGCCTAAGCCTGAACTGTGATTTTTCGAGAGGGGTCTGCTGCAAAATTTAGCGACTAAAAGTAAATTCTAGTGCCAGAATCGGAATCTGCGGTAGCGAAAACCCTAGAAAACACATTTTCCGTAAAATTTTTGACCGATTTTAGTCTGATTTTTCACGAAAAACACTTCAAGTTACACTGTTGGAGGACACTATTTTGAGCAACACGTACGTATATAATTTTTGAATTTTTGAAATTTTTGTGTTGAATTGCAATTTTTGGTAACTCCCCCCCATTCTAGCATCAAATACACCCTACCCCCCTGCTTTAGTTTATTTTTCTGGAAAAATTTCCAGAATTTCAGCGAAATATAGGCCGGAATAGCCTTTTTCTAAAAATTGCTAAAAGTACGAAATTTCTACATATTTATTTTTAGTTTTTTTTGATTTATATTGTCAAGATACGTCAGTAATTTCTATCTACGGGCTATTTTTATGTTTTATTTGCAATTCTATTAGAAAACCCAAAACAAAAAAAGATATTTTTCAATTTACTTTATTTATTATGCAGAAATTTTTTTATCTATTAGTTTATTAGGTTATCCTACGAAATACGGCTTAGCAAATACTATAATACTATTTATTGGGATTATGAAACTTGTTTATTTTATGAATTGTAATATTTTTGATACTGAATTGTAATATTATTCTTTCTTAATTGTAATATTATTCTTACATGTATTACATGCTTATCTGTACGCCATTTAATTAGTGGTCTTTCATTTGATCATTGATAAATAGGTAATTACTGATTAATTATAGGTAATTTATACTGTAATTGGTACCGTTTTCGGTATTATCAATAAAAAGAGAGTACTTACTTTACTACTTAATTACAATACACTTGAGAAATACCTACATTAAAAACACTTTTGTTATAACTACTTAATTACAATACACCTGAGAAATACCTACATTAAAAATACCTTGTTATATTTTTAAAGTCCTGAATGTTTGAAAATTTTTCCATTAACCGTGTTCGGTTATTTAATCAAACAATTTTTAATCAGTCCGTTTTGGCGACGATGTAATTATGCAGCGAAACATGGGGAACCCTTTGGGAAACGTAAAAGCCCATGTTTTCGACTCCTGTTCTAATTAAGCTTGAGCTGGTGCAGAAATTTTTAGCCGCTTTATGTATGCAAACATTAGAATTAGTCATAATAAAATTGGACAACCCTATTTCTACCCTACGTCTAATGAAATATTTTTTGCTTCTCTGTGACAGTGAGTGACACGTCCTAATTTAAATACTAAATTGTAAGGGTTTGGAATGATCTTTTAGTCAAATGAACTGAAAGTCAACATACTCACATATAGAGCTGTCAGAAACTATGATTATTGTTGATTCTACTGTTAGTTAGCAAGCTCACACTTATAAGACGAGGGAAGCGCTCCGTAAGATAACGAAAATAAAATGGTATCCCTAAGCAACAAAAAGTGGTTAATCCAGTCACAGGAGGAGAATATTTAATAGCTGATTATTAACTTTGACTTGAACATAACTAATTATTCTAAACTTTGATAAATTTTTGTTTTATAGTTTTCACGATTTCCTTAAAATTTTGTTAGAAAAAACACGTTAGGCATTTTTTATCCTGTTTTGGAACTATACATAGCTATTAGTATTAATACGTTATTACTTTTATATAACTGATTGACGCCGTTGCGCCTTGAAACTATCAAGTTTGTATCACGAGTAAATTTTATCTGCCATAAACTTGAAACTTTCTTATGTGAGCAACATCCATCCATTTGTGTGCTAATGTAAGCTGAAAAGATAGTCAGAGTTTTGAGCTGTTTTTGCTGTTGTTTAATAATTAATAATCACAGAACTTGGATGAAGCGAAACTTTTTTCTAACTCAGAATCCTCTGTTGGCTGTTCTTGATTGAAAACTTCTGCTAGCATTACATAATTAATTAATTCGTCATATAACTGCACAGCATACAATAACAATTTACCTACACAGAACTGCAGACTAATTTTTGTGCAATATATAACTGATTAAATTAAAATTTTATTAATCAAGTTTAAATTAATTATAATTTGTGCAGTTAAAATAAATAAACTTACTAATTTGTAAATTAAAATAAAGCATTTTTTACTATCATCAAATATTTTCATGCTTACCTAGACCAAGAGAGAGTCTAGACCTATAAGTCCCAACTTTAGGGTAGCCAGGTAAAAATCGGTGAGTACGTTCTTGAGTGTGTACGTTAGAACTTGGGTATATAATTATGTAGGTACCAGCAAGAGTACATAATAGCGTCTCACTCTATATAGAAGAAGAGTGAGCCACTCTCCATCCTGCCTGTGTTCTAGCACAGGCAGATGCGCTGGTCGTTTTCAGCCTACATGTTGACATTCTGTGCCATATGTGGCTGGCCAATCAGCGCGTAGATTCTGTGCGTAACACACTTTAGTATATAATCGCTGACGCGTTGATAAGCATTAAGATATGGATAAAAGCTTAATAACTCATTATTTATTTATAGTCTGCTTGCAAAAACATTAAAAAAGGTTTGCAAATGCAAATACCTTTAGGGATATTTTGGCAAACTTTCAGCGAAATTGATTGAGAAACTTTTGAGATATAAACTTTTCTCAATTTCTTAAAAGTTTGTGTATCAATTTCGCTGAAAGTTTGCTAAAATATCCCTAAAGGTATATATTTGCAAACCTTTTTTAAAGTTTTTGCAAGCAGACTATAAATGAATAATGAGTTATTAACCTTTATCCCTATCCCGTTTTATGATTGGAGCACGTGCACAGGCGTCTGCCAATCAGAGAATAGGAGTCCGCTTCTGATTGGCCTGCCACATGTTGCACAGAATGTCAACATGTAGCCTGAAAACGACCAGCGCATCTGCCTGTGCTAGAACACAGGCAGGCTGGAGAGTGTCTTCTTCTCTTTTTCTATATAGAGTGAGACGCTATTATGTACTCTTGGTACTAGGTAGATATTCACTATTCACATCAGTAATGTTATTTTCTAAGACTCAAGACTATATTTATTAGTTTTTACTCAAGTTATATGACTTTTTCATTATATTTTACAAATGATTCTTTTCAGAACAATAGCTATAATAATTTCAAAACCTACCGACGTTAGGAAAACGAACACCAAATAATGCCGCAATTGTCGGCAAAAGTGCTCTGGAATTAAGCTCAGCTGGGGTTCGATCTACCGACACTCAGGATGACCGCGACGCAGCCATACGCGGCCATTGTGAGCCAACGCGTGGAAGACACTGGCTATCGAACCGCGCTCAAATTGACCAGAATATTTGCCATATCACTTGTGGTGAGTGTCAGTCACCTTACCTAAACTTGATGGGGATTCCCATTCCCCTATGGTGATTATTTATTCCCTGAACTGCCAGTCAGTAGGTTAGTTTGTTGTAATTACCCACTGGTAAAGCTAAGGGTATAATGGTATAGATTCTCTGACAATGACTAAAGCCAATGTGATAGCTAAAGTTATCGCTATGATAAGATTCGGGTGGCTAGAAATGTTATTTTGGTTTCCACTTTCCAGCTGACAATAATCAATTCTGCAGATTTTTAACAACGCTCCACGCTAACCTGGTTTCATTTTGACTGTTTCCTCTAAACTTGCTCCAAACTTGCATAGAACCTAGCATCTAGAAGCCAATTAGATTGCTTGAAAAAATTTTACCACGCTACTAGCCTCCGTTCATGGCCAGGTCAAAACAGTTCTCTGACTCTAACCATTGTTGGCGGGTAAAATTAAAAACCTAAAACATGTAGCTTCTGTTCATTGAGCGTTTATGTCTTAAGTGCCAACCGCTCTTCGATGCTAATTGGTTGCCCATTGTAGTCTCGATTTCGGAACCAGTTATTTCACACAGCTGTCGAAAATGTCACGTCGTCCAACTGAAGCCAACGTTTTTGACAAGTTGCCTAAATCTGCTTCGTTGTTAACAGCCTGCTGAGTGCTGAACTAAGTTCGGAGCAAGTTTGGAGGTTGTTCGTAGTAGGTTCGGACTTCGGAGTGCGTTTACACGATCGAACATGCTCCGAACTTGCTCCGAACAAAGGTTCGGACTTCGGAGCAAGTTCGATCGTATTAATTGGCCTAAGTTTGAATTATGTGTTTATAGTTTTTCTGCTCGCTGGGCACGGTCTACTACATCGCCCGCCTCATTCAAACATGCCTTATTGCTGAAACGTTCGGTGACTATCACTATGGTAAACTAATTTACAGCTTCAATTCAAAGTTTTCGAAGCAAACTTTCATGTCGTATTCTAGTTCAATCACACGATTCATGTGATAGAATGCGTTACGGTCAAAATGGCTTCGTTTACTGAGTCAGTCAATAGGTGGCTTTTGCGCTGCTACAGTACGAACGAACGATATATGACTGTCCCGGTGTCACGGGCAAAAGTGTCCCCCCAAAAAAGTTTCCCCCCGGACACTTTTGCCTATTCAAAAGTGTCCCCCCGGACACTTTTGCCTAGTCAAAATTGTCCCCCGGACTGTTTTAACTAGGCAAAAGTGTCCCCCGGACAGTTTTAACTAGGCAAAAGTGTCCGGGGGACACTGTTGCCTAGACAAGAGTGTCCTACCTTGGGCAAAAGTGTCCCCCCTTAGTTTACGCTTAGCTGCAAATTCAAAATCGTGTTTTGAATAAACGCAACGGTTAGTGCTCACAAATTTACACCCAGCTCTCAGTTTTCGCCACAAGTTTCGTTTTTTCAATGCACTAAGTTTTTATTAGTTCTGTGTAGTTTGAATCGGATGAACGGACAGAGAACAAGTTGACCGAAAGAACACTTTAGCTTGTGGTCCGGTCAGCCGCATATCCGTTTGCCCTTAGACCGTATGTCAGGTTATCCTAACTAAACGGCACAGTTTCATTCAATCTATCCGCATGTCCGGTAAAGTTAACTTCAGTTCAACTGTGCCGATATTCTTTAAGGACAAAATCCGGACAAAAGAACATGCCGCTCGAACGAATGAATTTTAAGTTGTTTAAAGCATTTAAAGTTGAAAACTATTTTTAGAATGTGTATAGGTTTTCAGAATATAGTTATTTTTCAAGTTTGCGGTTTCGTTGTACATACCTACTACATATACGACTGGGCCGTCAGTAAATTTTAGCACCAAAAGTGTAAGGGGGACACTTTTGCCCAAGTAGGACACTTTTGCCTAGGCAAAAGTGTCCGGGGGGACAGGGGGGACACTTTTGCCCGTGATACCGGTTCACACGTATCCTTAATAGAGACAAGGACAAGGACAAATTTTAGTCAGCCGCCAGGGAAAATTTACTCTAGCGTTCCGGATAATTTTTCGCATACGATCTGGATGTCATTCAGACTTTCTTTATGAGAACCACCAACTTGTTTGACCAAATAGTTTCCTTGGGGTTGTTTAGAGACAAAACGATATGCACAAGGACAAGGAGGGGAACCGACTTTAATACCAACTCTGCATTGGCCCAGTAGCTTAACTGGTGGAGTGTTGGTGTGAGATTGAGATTGGTTTCAGGAATCGCCTCGGCTTACACCTGCTTGGCAGTGCTGGAGGCAACGACCTTGGTGCTGGCGCTCATCTACTTATCCGGTCTTATTAGAGTAAGTTTACATTACATATTTCTATTAAAGCAGTGATGCACCCAACATATTATTTTACAGTTGACATTACTGAGTTAAATTCTGACGCAACAAACAGTCAATAGATTTTAAACCTCAGCAGTTCTGTGCCATACTGCAATGTATGGATAATCCTTTGATTTCAATGGATCTGATACTGATTCTTGTGAAAAATTGCTTGTGATCAATGGCCAATTGAAAACTAAAACATGGCTAATTTTAACAGAATTATCAACAGAAAGCTTACAAGTGCTTGGCCAGTGAACAACAGTCGTGAGTTTCGACTTCGAGTCCATTGATATGTATTGCAAATCCTCATGAGAATACTTTATTTTTTAAATGATACATATTATTAATTAACTTTAGTAATTACCTAGTAATTTACTTGTTGATGATTCTTGATTGTGTGCTGTATTTATTTAGGAACAGAGCGGTTACATATTTTTGTGGTTGGTGGGGACGACGGTTGTGTTCGCCCTGGAAACCACGGTCACAGTCTACTGCTCAGCCATCAATTACACCACCAGCCATACGGTCAGTTCAAAGTGATGTTTCTCTGCTATCCAGGGTCAGAAATTATTGCAATCTGAACCATTCAGCCTGGATCATGTTTTTAATACAGGGACAGGAACAAGGACAAATTTTTGTACCTAGATCAAATGTGAAAATTGACAGAATCGTGTCAACAAGCTTTTTGCACGCTAACTGGTTTTATCTCAACTTTTTTAGTGGAATAAAAAAATTGCGATATATATATTTGGCGGTGCAGTTCTCAGAAATGTTCAAGAACAAAACATAAGTAGCTACGAGTATATAATGTACATGATATAGAACTTTCTTGAAAATTTGGTAATTCATAAATTCTACAGAAAAACCTTATTTTCAATCCAGTTACTGCTTTTGCTGCTACTTCGTAAATGAAAATTCAGGATTTTTATTTGAAGTGAATCGATTTCAGGACAAATTTTGGCAAATCATCGATATCATGATTTTTGGCTTAAAACTGATGTGGCAGGTAAACGGATCCTCTATAATTACTAATTTCTACATTTTTACATGTGAACGAAATCCAACTTAGTTTAGTCCGAACCTTATAGACATAATCTAGCACTAAAGTATGACATTCTTCCCATTGGCCAGCTTGGTAAACCGATATCAGTCTTAAATCGACAAACTACTGGTTAGAGCTATTCTAATTGCTTTACACCGTTATAGGATTAAGCACCATGCTTTACACCGTTATAGGATTAAGCACCAGTTTTAAAATTTGCGGATTGACGATGTGTAAGTTACTGTTACTAAAGTATGACAAAAATACCGACCGAGACAAACACGATGTCGGTACGAAAAGAACGAATTTCAAGCATTGAGACCATCTACAGCGAGCATTTTATATAGGTAGACACAAAAATCATGGCAAATCAAATCATATAGTCAAAAGTCTGGTCAGACTTCAATTTTCGTACTTTCTCCTTGAATATATATATATATATATATATATATATATATATATATATATATATATATATATATATATCCATACTTTACTGCTGAATATAGCAGCAGGTACAGCTTTATTAAAATAAATGCCTAAAATTGTTTCAGATTGGACCATTTATCTCCGGCTGCATTCTATACCAGAAAATGCTGGAACGATCTCGCAACTCACGGGAAGAACGACAACTTTTACTCTGACAACTGACAAAAATTTTACAAACAATATACCATCACAAAACAACATATCGTTAAAATATAACTAAAATCATACAACATAAATAAATACATCTAAATCAGCAATCACTAAATTAACGTCTGACCAAAAAATGCTGGACCCTGAAGGGGTAGTTTTATTTTGACTGAACCGTGAGAGATAACTCCATCAACCTATATATCAATCGAAAGCTGTTGGCAAGATGAATGCGTTCCCGTAGTTGGTTCCGGTCTATATCCGGTCCCCGGAAAAAATCGAGCGAGCAAACCGTAATAGCTACTACCACATGTTTGGTATCAATCGAAAGCTCTTGATGAGCTAAGGTCATTTCCGGTGTCATATCCGGTCTATATCCGGTCACCGGATACTTACGCTAAATCCAATAACAAATAAATAAAATAAATCAAGGGGTTATCTCTTACGATTCAGTCAAAATAAAACTGTCCCTTCAGGGTCCAGCGGTCAGACTTTAATTAATTGGCAAATACTGATCGAAATGAATTTAACGGACAAAATTAGAACCATTAAAAAACAATAAACGCGTTCGTATAACGATTCACTACACTAACTTATCATAGATTATATCATATCTGTCTCGAAAAACAGTGCAATAACTTATGGTTTTAACGAAGTGCACGCTGCTAGACTCACAGCGTGCATTAGAATCTAGTTATTGCACTGCAGTATCTTGATTGACTTATCGCACTGTATATTTCAAAACAGTTATATAACATAGGCAGTTAAAGAAGCATTGAAATTGAACCGTCTATGCAGCGCTTACACCCTTTTCAAACTGGATTATATTTAACTGCATGAAATTTAATCTATCTACTCTAATCTGGTTAATTCAAATTTAGTCCGATTAATCCAATTTCTGTTTGAACAGGCCGCCAAGTGTCCAATTTTGCCGTGAGCTTTTGAATTTACTTATATATTATACTTCACGCTTTTGATGCACTGTTGTGGTTGTGATATTATAATAATGGTTAGTAAAAGCTGCTAGTGTTTGCTAATTATTACACTATTAGCAAGAGTACATAATAGTGTCTCACTCTTTATAGAAGAAGAGTGAGACACTCTCCTTTCTGCCTGTGTTATAGCGCAGGCAGATGCGCTCGTCATTTCCAGCCCACATGTTGCCGTTTTATGCAACATGTGGGTAGCCAATCAGAAGCGACCTTTGCTTCTGATTGGCTGGACGCCTGTGCACGTCCTCCAATCAGCACGCAGGCGGCCCCACGTGCTATTGCCTGAAAATTGTCAAAAAACTTACCAGTTAACATTATATCCAGCACATACTAGCAATAATTCCTGAAAACGGTGATAAAAATGTAGGCAAAATACAATTCGGAACAAAAAAAACAAAAAAAACCCCAACCCGACCGATCCTGGCAAAATTTAACAATGAAATGGCTGTAATGGCGGCCAGTGTGCTGATTGGAGCACGTGAGGCCGCCTGCGTGCTGATTTGAGCACGTGCACATGCGTCCAGCCAATCAGAAGCGAAGGTCGCTTCTGATTGGCTAACCACATGTTGCATAAAACGGCAACATGTGGGCTGGAAATGACGAGCGCATCTGCCTGCGCTATAACACAGGCAGAAAGGAGAGTGTCTCACTCTTCTTTTATAAAGAGTGAGACACTATTATGTACTCTTGCTATTAGTATTATCCAGTATTAGTAACCTTTTTTGGTTGTCATTCACAATTTTTTCAATGACTTTAGACTTTATTTTTTCATTTTTTAACTTTAGACTGCGGCGGAAGAGATCTCAAAATGAAATGAAATGACTGAAAATAAAATAAAATTATATGAAGTGCAGTTTTTCAAATATTGATAAGTTTTATAAAGAATTAAAAAATCTCAATCATTATACAGTGATTATGCTTTTAACCATAATATGGTCATTCGTCTGTCATTCGGAAAAATTATCCAGAACCGACCCAACTAACTATAATTGACACAATATTATGAATGACAGGCTGTTTTAAAAACTTTTTCGGTTGAACAGACACAACTGCATTTTTAGAACAGCTGAAAGATAAAGTTTATGCCAATTCTAGCACAGCTCTCAACTTTTTAGACTTGAGTCCTTGATTCGTGGCAGCGTAGCCCGTGCCACCACGCTGCAAATAAATGACGTCTTTTTCAGTCATTTTTTGTCCGGAAATCGGGTCAATCCAGTCTTTTTTGATGACCTTTTCCACACAGTCTACGGTCACTACGCTGCCCGAGGTCCGCAAGGCCGCACAGGGGACACTGTTGGTCAGCACGTCGTGGGTCACAGGACACATGTAGCGAATCTGAACTAAACATGTATGTGTGAGGGAGGATAAGGGGACACCCCCCAAATCGAGGGGCCGAAGGTGGGGGAGGGTCTCCAAAATTAGGGTAAAATTTTGGTAACAATGGCACTATTTTTCGAAAGTGTACCAAAATTTTCTAAAGTTTAGGGTATTTATGGTTGGTCATTGGGGGAAAAGGGTCCCCAAAATTAGCCCGGATACGCCCAACCCCCCATTTCTGACCCAGTTACATGTTTGTCTGAAGGGAAGGGAGAACTGACTGGGCGGGATTTCACAGAAAAGGTGTTTCACCAGAGCCCAGTCTACGTCGAACCCGTGATCGTATGAACTACGCGTAGAACATTACTTTCATGGCGATGTTTATATCTCATTAGAAAGGAACGTTACAGACTGAATTAAATATCTAAAGTTGAACAACTTTCGTCTGGTGCATCTCAGACACTAGGTAAATCACTATTCAGTTTTTGCCACAGATCAGGTAAAAATACTTATCTTCAAATGCAATTCTGTTACGAAAAAACCTCTAAATTAGTCTATTAGAAATTACAAATATATTTTTTAAATTTTGAAAAAACAACAAAAACGTGTACCTGAGAGCCGGCAGCCTGTTTATCCTCAGCAGGAAGGGGGGTGAATTTGACAGGGATTAAATCTTTCATTTTCAGCGGCGTTCCGGACATGGGACACAAAACCTGCTGGGAGGGTTTGGTGGCCATCTTGGTTTTTTTGGCGTCCGGTTGCAACTCGGGAACCCAAAAACTCTTGGACCCCTTCCGTTTGCGTTCGCCTTCAATTTGTTCACTGGTCGAAGGGTCGGGTGTGTCTGAAACCAAGCTTTTACGTTCTCCGATTCGCTTCAAATCTGCTAATATGCAGCCCCAGTGAAGGCGCCTCGCAGATGTAAAAAAACTGAAACACAAGCTGTTGTCAATTTCCCACTAGGACTAGGGTCTCCTAAAAATTCAATCCTATGTTAGTTCATAGGCGAAACACAACTGTAGTTTTTCAGTCGGCCAGAAAGCGTCCTTTCACAATAATTTTGGAATACTGACGACGGTAATTTTTACCATCATATCTATATATCAGTCCGCGCTAGATCTGTTCAAGTAGTAAGAGCTCCTGAGGCGCTTTTTTGCACGCTTTTAGGCTCCCCGGCGCCTCCATTTCTTTCCATCTTTCTAAATTGGACTATCCTCTTTCTTTCAACATCTTTAGAGCCCTTGTTGGCTTACTGTGCCAAGCGTGTGTCTCTGAGCGCACACTATCGGTCACCCGAGAGGCTGTGGGCGTGGCCACGTGTTCCACGAACTTCTTCACCACAGCCTCGTGCGCCGCCCGCTGCTCGCTTTCCACCTCGTCTGAGGCTTCCTGTAAAAAAATTTTAAAAATTCTGCGTAATTTTGCGCCAGTCAGCCAGTGCCCCAGTCTATTAAAAAAACATAGAATCGAATTAGTTTTATTTCATTGAAAAATACTGCGGTATTTTGTGCCAGTTCATTTAAAAAAACATATAAAGTTTTGATTTAGATAAAAATTGAATTATTTATTTTAAGAGCAAACTGTGCAAACCAGTTCTAAACAAGTAGCCCCCAAAAGGGGCAAGGTTCCTTCCCCGGTGTTTACCTTTATTATTCTACCTACCTACTCTGTTCCATACGTAGTGTGGGCTAAACTATCACTATCACTACCTAGCTAATTTTTATCTACACTGCGTATCCTCTGTACTCTACGACCTAAACTAATTAAACAACGTACAAAAACAATGCTGCAGGATGTTAAGCATCCCGCTGCATCTAGCCATTAGGCTCAAATGTTACGCTTTGATCTGAGCTCATCAGCTCTAAGAAGCGATAAACAGTGTTTTTCAGGATCACTTAAATACTGCTGGTGAAACATTCCGGTGCCGAGGCTGCGAAATTGTTACAACTGTCCACTGTTACAACACACCATCAATTATTGATTGATTGATTACGTACTTGCATATAAGCAGACAAAAATAAAGCAGCGAGCACCAAGCTGGATTTACACACAAAACATATAGGCGATCCAGTGCGTGCAGCAGTGTTTTGCACTGCAACAACTATGGATCAAAACAATAGTTCCTTCTCTAGAAGGAACAAAAAAGTCAGTTTCGGCGACAATTTAGCTTGGGGGACTCACACTAAAAACATCTCATTATTTTTTAATGAGAGTACTATGATCCCGTCAGAACAAACGTCTTGAACGTTTGCAGAACAGACTAAAGCATGAGCTTACAGCAAAATTTTTTCAAATTTTAATCAAATTTCAGGGCACATTTTATCAAGAAAATAAGTTGAAATTAAAGCGCGGCTTGAGCCTCTGAGGTAAGTTCTGACTCTGAGAATAACCCTGCTTTGGCCTGAAGGTGTTTTATATACTCATTCCATGAGCATTTATGATCTACCTAAAAAACGGCAATATTTTTTAAAAATAAACCTTTTGTTGGCGCTCCCATTCTTTCATCATGGCAACGTTGCGCTTCTTTTGGTGCAAGATATATTCCAACACTGCTTCTTTATCAAACAAATGACCATCGGGAGTCACAACCGGCTCTCGACAGGGCTAAAAAATTCTACAAAAATTAAACCTTAGGGCGCAGTAAAAAACGGCTCAAGTCCATAGACGCACATAGGGGGGGGGGTAGGGGGGGGGGCCACCCCCCCCCTCAGACATCCGGCACCCCCCCACTCAACCCCGCACCCCCCCTCTGATGGCCAAGAAAGTGCCCCAAGAATGCTAAAAAATTGCCAAAAATTTTCGCCTGCAGCCAAAAAAGTACCCCAAAAATGAGTTGAAAATCTAAACATTCTGAAAAATTTTCGGCTGTCGCCGAAAAATGGACAAAACTAGGGACCACCCCCCTTGCGCCAGGGGTCGGGCACCCCCCCACCTCAAAGATTCCCCCCGTGCATCTCTGCTCAAGCCCCGACCTCATTATTGTCCTAAAGGTTGGGCGTTTGTCCACAATTTTTTTTATCGACCGCTATCTGTAAAATAGTTCTCTAAACCTGCTATTTGGGGCCTGTTGCTCAACTTCACAAGTCTTACAAATATAACAATATAGTAAGTGCAAAATCAGGTGATTCATTACGAATTCGTTATATAAATTCATTACGAATCACCAGATTTACAACTTACAATTGTTACAATTGTAAGACAGGTAAAGTTGAGCAACAGGCCCCTGGTGTATGAGCAAAGAGCTGTTTGTTCTGGCATCTGGCTTACGGATTATCTCTTGCGGTGACGGAAGCTTTTTTCTTGCCCTTGTACGTGGCTCTAATTTTGCTTGCCCTTGTACCAAAATCGAAAATCTGGGGGGATCCCAGACCCCCCCTGTGTTAAACTGTGGCTGTAGTTGTAAACCGTGTATAAAAACCAGCCAATCGCAAACTTTTTCAACAAATCCATTACGGGTATTATTCTGGCTTAAATTATGGTAATGGAGACTTTTTTACATCCGAACCAGGCCAAACCTGCAAAGTGAGACTGCAGCAGTCGAAATCCTTGACGGCATCCTTGGTTAGTCGTTCCACGATACTGCCATAGCCCGACTGCTTGGCGTCCTTCTTCCGTTCGTGATAGCTGTACACCGAATTGGCGGTCGCATTTTTACCGTGACGCGTCATTTCTCAATCTGACAACGGGAAAAAGGATTGATAACACCGATATCGTTTTAATGAAGTAAGCGTCAGCAGGGGATTAAACGGGGTGGGGGTTTGCAGGGTGTGAGTAACAAAAGTGCGGATTAAGGCATTGGTCATGTTACTAGGACTTCCCCTCCCAATCATGAACTGAATATTCGAGCTAAAGGGATTAATCCTTAGATTAACGGACTATAGAATAGCGAGACTTAACAAAAGCCACTGTAGCCATTATGGGTGCCGCTTCGTAACTGGTAAGCCACTAGCCAGACAGCACATATAGCATGATTTTGTAGTTTTCCATCTTGCAACTGACACAAAAACCTCATACATTTCCCTTTTCGATTTGGTACGACTTTATTCACATCAAATAAGTTCTCATAATTTGATTATTATTCATGATTACGAGAAGTCGAGAACATTTTATCACAGTGCATCAAGTAAAAGAATGAAACTGTTAGGCTAAACTGAAGTTGTGTGGCGCATTATTAAGTCTACGGTTCATTTCAGTATTCATGATAAGGCAGGAAATTTAACCTGATGATAGATAATTGATTACTTAACCATCGTTATTTTCAAAAGAGCAAAGCCAAAAAAATTACAAAAAACTAGATTTATTGACAAAGAAGAAAGATAGCAACAAATTTCATAAAAGTTTACTCAAAGTTTGACAGGACAAAAGATTAAATTACATAAATTACATACCACTGAGAATGCGACGCATCTATACTTCATGGTGGTATAAATCGACTCTATAATAATGAGTATCGTCTGTACAATACACTGCAAAATCAATGGGCATCATCAAGTGGTATTGTAATTTACAGGCATGTATTTCATTGGCAGTAGAAGTACTTGGTTAACAAGCTATGATCATTTCTACTATTAATTTACGCTCAGTGATATTCAATGTACTATGGATAGCATACATGGGCGTGGGGGGGGGTTCACCCCCCGCCCTGCAGACGGCAAACTCACCCTCCCATACAGGTGCTTCACCCCCTACAATGTTTTTGAAGTAAATTTAAAAAAACTGATCACACAAACATTACAAACTTACTCATTCAAGTTAGAACAAAACTAATATCTTAAAAATTGCTGGCTTGCGCTAAATGACTATTTGTGATGCAATATATTAGTCTTACGACTATAGCGACAGCAGCACATACAGTAAGACCAAGACTAGACAGACTAACCAGGCTCAACTACTATATAAAATACACGACAATAAAAAATATTGGACAAACTCAAACTTCAGTATCAGACAATAATATTATACTAAAGATGCCCACTGGAGAAATTTTAGTTTGTTGGCTTAAAAGGTAGTTATTATAGACTATGTTGATTGCTTGATCTTTTTTCATTTTCTCTCATTGCAGCGTTGGGTTGAAGATTCGATTTAGCGGAGTAGACTTAAATTCATTTACTCAAATTAGTCTAAATCTAGTTCGATAAATATATTTGTATTCAACAATGACCACAAAAGCTCAACAGTAGCACTAAAGTTCGAATCAGCTTCTGGACTTTGAAAACAGCACTATCCCAGAAACACAGCACTACAACAGGATACAATATTCATTTTCACAGCACAAACAAGCACACAATCATATGCAAATTAGACAGTAACAAAACTAAATTATCACATTAGCAAACACTTACTACAAAACCAGGCTAGGGAGTCAAACAACAGACAGATTTTCATGAATGGAGCTGGAGAATATACAAACTTTAATGATAGTAAATTTCACGTCATTCATACTTACAGCCGTATGTCAGTTCAGCCGCAAAATTAAGAACTAAACCCCCCCCTTCAGCATATGCACTATAAAATAAACTACTGTAAAAGTTACGGAATTTTTCACGCAATTTTGCCTCTCCACTGCCATGATACGACTGTACGTATGAATCGCCCAACACAGCTGAATATTCATCAAGTTGTGAAGAAACAATCCGTGCTGTCATTTTTTCACAATTTCACCAACAGAAGAACGACTATAATTAAGCCCGTCAGAGTCGAAATCGACCTCACAACCCAATAAACCCAGCCAAATACTGTTCTCAAGTACTCAGTCTTGTCCCAAACAACTGCGTGAAATCACTCTTCATTTAAAGTTTCCACACTCCAATCACTTCAATCTACTAAATATCAATAAATAATCTAATCTAATCTAATTGTATAATCTAGGCGAGCACACTTTTTCCGCCCATCTCCGGAGGCTGACTGAGACCCATGAGAGCCAGAACAGTGGGTGCCACGTCGCAGATGGCCAGTTCACGGTCGGGAAATTTAGTCACCATCTTTTTGTCACTGGTGGAGATGAAGGGCACTGGAAAAAACGAAACAAAGTTAAGCCCGGTTCATACTTGTCCTTAAGGACACAGGGACAGGGACAAGGACAGATTTTGATCAGCTACTGTGAATAATTGACACAAGCATTTTGGCTAATTTTTGGCATACGATCTGCAAGTGACCCCAACTTTATTCATACCAAAAGTTGGCTTATTTAGCCAGGCAGTTTTCTTGGAATCGCTTGAGGACAAAACGATAGGGACAAGGACAAGGACGAGTATGAACCGGGCTTAAGGTCCAAATAGATTAAGGTTCGAAAAATAAAATAAATTAGTTCGAAGTGAACTAATGCAAAAACAAAACAGTCTGGGCCTGTTGCTCAACTTTACAATTGCTTTACTTTACAAGTCTTACAATTGTAACAATTACAAGTGCAAAATCAGGTGATTCGCACTGAATTTGAATGACGAATTCGTAACTAAACACCTGATGTTGCAGTTACAATTGTTACAACTGTAAGATTTGTAAAGTAGAGCAACAGGCTCTGGTAGTGGTGGTTTTAGTATTGCAATTATATGGGCTATCAAGCTATTAAGCCTGGTCCATACTTGTCCTTGAGAGCAGACGGACAGTTTTACTACAACTGTCTATATACAAAACGATCGGGCCAAGGAAAAGGACTGCTATGAAATAGTCAACTACCTTCAAGCTAGTTTCAGATTACGAAAGTCAGACCATAAAATGCTGCACCCCGAGACAAAAAGAAACACGCGATTTCATTACAAAAAGAACGAATTATTGTAACCATCAAGAGTACCGCCAGTAGTCACGCCAACTCACGCCACCTGTTTTGTTTCAGGGCTCAGCAATTTTTGATCAGACTTTAGTTTCAGTTTGGACATGATACCTCTGTTGCAGGTATGCGCGGTATGGGGTCCCCCTTTGTCGTCCAGCATCTGCTCTGCATTGCCGTGGTCGGCAGTGATCAGTAGGACATAGTTGTGCGCTCGACACGCCTCCTCGATGCGACCGATGGCTGCGTCTGAAACAGAAACAATGACAAAATCACACATAAATCTCAGCTTGTTGTTACAGCCTGGTATTCCTTTTTGCAGTATAAAACAGACATTGGTCCATAAAATGTTTCAGCTAGCTAGCAAGTTACAAGAGTGTTAGCTAGCTAGCACGTAACACAGTGTATTGAACACTGGGTATCCAATGTATGGGCCCGGTAGCAATGAGTCACAACTTACAAGTCTTGCAAATTGTAACAATTGAAAAGGTAAAATGAAGAATCCTACTCAAATTTGTAGGTCAAATCATTACAAATCATCTGATATAGTACTTAACAACTGTTACAAGAATATTGTTAGCTAAGCCGAGAGCGTAGCATCAACAGCAAAAAATCTGCCCCAAAATCATCATAGTACCATAATTTCCATAATACAGTCCAAACCCGTTTATTAGCACAAATTTAGTACAAACATTAGTGACTTAACAAAGTACAATAGCAAACCAACCGGTAGCTTCACAAGCTTTGACGGCAGCCTCATACTTGCCAGTGTGCCCGACCATGTCTGGGGGAGCGAAATTGCACATGACAAAGGGGTGCTTCTCAGCTGCGATTGTAGCCACCATCTGAAAACAGCTACAAACAAAAATGACGCATGGGACGACATTCACACTCGAAGAACATTATTTCATAGAAAGGAATGTTTTCGGAAGATGATAAAATTATAGGATAATAGGAGATAACAATAATTAATATCAATTAATTAATACCAATATTTGCTTAGATTTGTTAACTTGACACAAAAACTGCAGGTTTGTTTTACCACACCATATTGTCTGAATGTAAACTGATAAAGCAGTTTCTTAACCATAAGAGGAGACTGTTGTAATGATTGAGATATATATCTGTTACTACTTAATACTGCCGCCAACTGTTGGCATGGATCCGGAGCCCATCAGACTGCTGCAGCAGCGATAACGATGGCACATGTACCAGTACGTACAAGTACTGTCGCACTGCCAATACTTAATACTGCCTTAATACTTAATGCTACAACTATGCCGCAAACAGTCACATTTCCTACGTTACTTTAATAATGCGCTCTGTCATTTAATAAACCCCTAGTCAATCTAATCCGTTAAATCCATTGAATAATCTACTACCTCATCCGCCACGCCGGCAGCATTCATTTCTGGCTGCAGATCGTAGGTGGCCACTTTCGGTGAGGAGACCATTTTGCGCTCCTCCTTGTCGAACGCAGCCTCCCGACCACCGTTGAAGAAAAATGTCACATGCGCGTATTTTTCGGTTTCTAAAACATGAAAATCAAGGATTTGGCAATATAAAAATATTTTTAAAAGTATATAAGCACTATAGCATTTTAGTGAGTCATATTAGATTAGCTCAACAGTATGACAATATTATTGTGGCGACTGATTTATTATACATTCGGATCGCAGATTGAATTTCACTCACACTAATTGCTGTAGTTTACATATCTACAAAATTACACAAGAAAGACTAATTTTCTGAACCGAAACTTTGATTAAATCTCAGCAAACGATTCCTCCAAAATCAGACAACATTATTTTGAAATACAATCATGATAATCAGTCATAGATTTAGGCCACCGCCAAACATTACCTATAAGTTGAAAAGCAACACTACTAAAATTATATATACTTAAACCAACCAGCACAGTGATACTGCGTCAGACCGTTGTGAGCCAGCCATTCGGCCAAAACATTCTTATGAGATTCCGGCGGAAACAGAAGCAGAAAGGGGAAATCCTTGTTGTACTGAGTCATGCAGCTGATGCTCTGAAAGGATACAAACAAAGAATACTAAAAACGGTCTGTTCACTGAAATCGAGAAATAAATAAATTCAATAAATAAAGCGAGAATTCGTATTGAGCAGGCTTGAAAGGCGAACTCTGGCACAATTCAGAGCGCACGGCCACTCCTCCTTCCTACCAAGCTATCGGGCCCGTTTCAACCTGGGCCAGGCTCCCCAACCTGCCCATGGTGTGAGGAAGAGGACGAAACCGCTGAACACATTATTCAGCGCTGCCCGGCGCTGGCCGGAGCCCGAGTGCGTATCCTGGGTTTGGACCCAGGGATGGATATGCTGGCTGCCCACCCCGGCAGGGTGGCCCAATACCTGAGAGAGATCGGCCTTTTCCAAGGTCGACGCATATAGCGAGAAAACCGCTGCACGCCCGAACAAAAGAAGAAGAGAAGAATTCGTATTCCAATGAATCTGCTGTCGCCTCAACCTTAAGACTCGAGCCATACTAACAGGGTTGTTCCGAATAAAATACTCCCCAAATTATGAGCTCAGGTTACGTTCAAAAACTACAGCATACCAAATCCTTAGGAAGCGGTACATCTGTGTCAAAGTTGAGCCTGACGCCAAACGTCTCCGAAATTTGTCGCATACGATCGGCACGGTAGTTGAAAAACACCATCGTATCACCATCTGAAAAAACAACAAATCTGACTGTGACCAAAATAGTTAACTTCACATTGATTCGAAACCTCTATTTACAGCACAATTTGTCATCTCAATTCCCAATGCAATACTTAAACGTATATATATATATATATATATATATATTCATTCAACAAGTAAGTAAGATACAGAACTATATTTAACTCATGACGAACAAACATAACCAATGACCATAACGATATTCAATGTAGCTATAAAATCGACAGGTAAAATAAATGTAGACGCACACGGGTCAATGTTCGGCTTGAAAAATTAACTAAACCGAAGAGAATAAAATTTGAGTTAAGAATGCGCTTGAACCCTTTGTTGTCATGGAACGGTTGTTAATTTTTACTTGACCAGTTGGTCGACAAAAATGAAGAAAAGATTAAAAATTAGTACTAAATTGACCACAAACCCTGAATGCGCCCATTTTCGTTGACTATGATCGGTTTCAGAAATTCATCTGTTTCACCATTTTCATATCGCTTCTTGATTAACTGAAACAAACAACCTAAGTCCTAAATTAGTATATATATACTTAAGAGCACTTAATACTAATAATACTAAATACACTTTATACTTCGTCAAAAGAAAGAGC
>JASANF010000504.1:0-27233 GCA_030248245.1 Trissonchulus sp. WLG1_4
TAAACAAAGCGTGTAGCTCTTTGTTTTCTTTTGCTGTTTCAATTAGTTTCGTTTGCGTGGTGGCTGTGGGCGACACTGTATCTGTTAGTTTTAAATCTTCTGATGTACTCTAAGAGCGCATTCCGTTACTGTATTAAACGGACGTGCCTTATTTTAGTTTGAAGGTCAGAAACGGTGGAAAAGTTTAAATCATTCAAACAGTTTTGTTTCACTAAAATATTCCTTCGATTTGTCAAAAAATAGCCGCTGAACATTCTCTTTTTTCGAGTTCATGACATTTCCTAGCGCAAAAGATGTTAGTTTCCTTGCCTTCGATTTCAGACTGATGTTTAACCAACTGAACAACCATAAATGTGGCTGGCCTTTCAAGGGGCCGGTGGATGTAAAAGTGTTTCCGCTCTACAAGAAGGTTATCAAGCAACCGATGGATTTATCGGCCGTGCAGCAGAACTAACAAGAAAATAAGTAGGAATGATTTGTTGATTTTGTTGCACTTTTTCGTCAAGTTGTCCACTTTTAGATTAATTCTTTGTAACTGTACGTGGCTTCGAGTGTTTACTGTTTTTAAATAAGTATGCGTAATAAAATGTTGTCTAGAAAAAGATCTTGGTTTAATATTAAAACCTGATTAATATTTTAAAATAAATTCACACAAGGCGAATTTTATTACCATTGACCCCATCGGATTAGTTACAGTAATGCCATTGTGATTATTAATGCATTACTGAAACGACCAAATCTTTATTTTCCCTGTTATCCGGTATCTGTTCTAAATCTATTAATTGATCAGGGTTTAAATTTTTTATAAGTTTCAAATAATAAATTGTTTAATTGATTTCAGATACAATTAAACAATTTGCCCAGGATATTCAGTTGATATTTAACAACTGTAAAACATTCAACGAAGATGATTCGCCGGTCGGCAAGGCGGGACACAGCCTGAGGCGATTCTTCAATCGACGCTGGCGAGAGATTGTCGAACACAAAACGCCACGAAAAGTGCGCAAAAGCCGCGAGAATTCCGACAAAGACGCAGCAAATAGCGCCCAATAAGAGCGCAGTTGCGTATAAAGAGCGTATGATTCGTTTAGACGGCCACAGTTACAAGAACCCATGTCTGTACTGTAATAATTACAGAAATATTGGGGCTATTGGCGTGATTTTTTTCAACATGATTTGGTCATGATTGTCTAAACAATAGGGTTTGATTTGTTTTTAATAGTTTATTTTGTTGTAATTGGTTAACAACTCATTTGGCAAAATTTTTAAAAATTCTGAATGCATTATTTGATAGTGATCTTTGAGCTGAAAATAAAATAGTTAAGTTTCAATTGGTTCATTTCATATTTGTTTTGAAAGTGTTCACGCCGTTCTATTTGCATATTTGCATTTTTTGTTCCTTTGTTTTGTTTCCAGCTTAAAAATAAGTTTTCATTTTTGTAAACCAGGTCAGTTATTTTTAATACTTTTATCTGGTATTGGCCGGTTTTATTTACCCAAAACTGGCATCTTTTGTCAAACTTTTGTGTCTGCGTCTTTTGTACTAGTTTTATTGCTGTTACTTGATAATTTGATTGGTTTTATACTGTAGAAATTTCTGTAAATATATTTTATATTGCTTTTTAATTACAGTTGCCTATTATTATTTCCTTTTACCCGTCTGTTGTGGTCAAACATTTTAATTCCGTGCACACGTGTTCCCGTAATATATATACTTTCTTGTACTTGCAACATTATTACAATTATTACGTAGATAATATCAAGAATACATAATGAAACTCCTATTGTGTACTCTTGTTAATATCTTTTTACTGTTTATGTACTGATATATTCATGTTTTAACGCTAAATTATAAACTAGTGGTGGCTCACGTCTTCAAATTGATCAACATTTTACATACCAAGTTTGATATTTTGAAATGATTTTTTATCGAGTCTAACGCTCTCTTTGAAAATTAACTAAGTGTGGCGTCACTGGTTATACCCCGCTATTTGGACAAACGAACATTTACTACGATACTGAAATCAATAATTGTTTTGACTGTAACGTGGCATTAGACTTTGTAGCGAATGTCCGTTTGCCCTACTGAAGTTTTGACTGAAGACGCTTTAATCTAGACGCGTTTTGTTGCGCCGCTTGTTATTTCGTGGACTTTTTGCCCGATGTTTTTGTCTATATCTGCAAACTGCCAGTTGTAGTCCACAAGCCCAGTTCTTTGTCCCTATTTAAGTTGTTCGTCGGCTTGTTCAAAAAACTTGTTTGCATTAACTTCTGATAATTTAGTTTGTAGTTACTAGTTTATACGCACAATAGTTGGTGGCATCAGCCTTTGTTTATCCAAACTTGAAAGGTAAATTTAATGTCAACCAAACTTCATGTTTACGATCAAATAGGAGAAAAATCTGGCTGTAGTTTGCAAGTTTATGCTTTTTGATCCGGTTTTTATTTTGGAAAGGAGCATTTGCTTATTGGTTTCACGGAGGCATTTTCGTTGTTTTGATTCTTATTTTTAATTTCTCTGATGGGAAAAATTGCTCTTAGGCTTTATGTAGCTTGTTTGCGTTGAAAAATTCTGATTGTGTGAACAGCGTTATAGCTTTATAGCCAGTGTTTTTATAAGTCCTGAGGAGTCGTGGAAAAATTAAGAAAATTTTTATATATTTGGCAGATAAATAAAGAAATTATTAAAATTTCAAAGAACTAAGTTTTGTCAAAAATTCATGCTTACAAGCTCAGCTTACTGACATTGCTTTCTTTGACTCCGGAACCAAGTGATTTTGACTCCTGATTCTGCAGCAAGTTATTTCGGTCTATAATAGTGTAACTACGTGATAGTGGTTTCTGTTGTAAATAGGCTTTTTGTGCTTTAGCTAAGTGTGCGCTTTCTTCCGTATGTTTTGCAGGGTGTACAGTATATATGCGATCTTAGTTTAGCGTATCATTTTATATTATTTTTGTGTCGTTTTTTATGTTGTTAGTCTTATATTTTGTCATTTTTAGCTGTGTTCCTGTAAATAGATCAGGTAGTGATTTGTCAGTTTATCAATTTGTTTTAATGTGGCCAAGCTCTTGTTGTGTTGTGCGCATTTTTCCTGTAAATGTCAAACGAATTTTCGCCTAGAAAATATTTTTTGCGTTTTTGTCTCGTTGCTTTTCTGTTGTACAGCTTAATATATTATATACTTTTCAAATGTTTTCGCTTATGCTTCGTTATTGGTTGTTAATGTTACGTGTTAGCTTCAAGTAAATTTGTACTCAACTTGGCGTGTATTTGTGAATTGGATACAAGTAGAGCGAAGGTAATGTTGAAAATGGATTTAAGAAATAAGTTGACTCAGGTAGCGATTTGGGGAATAAGACCCCGATTATAGCCTATATAATATACCTAACATCAGTGACTTGCCAGTGTACGTATACAGTGGCTAGAAATAGGCTTTGAAGATGTTTTAGGGCAAGTTTCGTACTCTCGTATAGTGTAAAAAATCCCAAAAAGGGAAACGTGAGCAAGCGGTAGAGCTATATCGCTGTGGGTGAGTGCTATCAAGAGTACATAATAGGGAAGATTATTACACTCTTCCCTGTCCTAGCTAACCGGCCCGGACGATGCTCCGGCCGAAATAGCGCCTTTACGCCTTGATTTCAGGGGGGGGTACCCCCCCCCTCGAATCATGACATGTCTTGATGCTGGCAACGTGCTGAACCTGAAACCGGGGGTGGGGGGGGTACCCCCCCTGAAATCAAGACACCACCGATTTCGAGCTGGCAGTCTGCTGAAACGAGGGGGGCACCCCTTCCCCTGAAATCAAGACACTTCCCAGTTTTGAGGGGAGGTCCCCCCCTGAAATCAAGACATGTCATGATTCGAGGGGGGGTACCCCCCCCCCCCTGAAATCAAGGCGTAAAAGCGCTATTTCGGCCGGAGCATCGTCCGGGCCGGTTAGCTAGGATAGGGAAGAGTGTCAGACTCTTCCCTATTATGTACTCTTGGTGCTATTTGAGCCATAAGTAGTGTTTGTGACCGGCCGGGAAAGCCGCCGGCCGGCTCCGGCCGGCCGGCGGCCGGGCCGGCGAAGAACTGCGGCCGGCTGGCCGATAAATGCCGGCCGGCCGGCCGGCCGCAGCGGCCGAATTTTTGGATAAAACCAGTCCAGAGTGTCATTTTGGCATAAACTTAGCTTGCCGGATTGTTATGCCGGCCTAATTTTGTCAGTCAGTTGAATCTGGTTGGCCGGCCGGCGCCGGCTTTTTTCGGCCGGCCGGCCGGCTGGCCGGCCGAAAATTCCGGCCGGTCACAAACACTAGCCATAAGCGCTATCGCCATAAGCGCTTTAGCGCCTGAGGATATGTCGTTTGCGCTAATAGCGCTATAGAGCCCGCCAATGCTGTTATATATAGTCTAAATTTGACTAACTCATGGATCCTTCTCGTGAATGCCTTGCCTAGAAAAATGACAGCTAAAACGAAACCGCATAAGCAATAAGACTCAAAACGACAGTGCTACACAGACTATAATTTGTGCTTTTGAGCGTGATTACTGATTAATACTGTTATTTAGCTAGCCATTTTTTATTTAACTTAACTATTCGCTGTTAACTACCAGCCTATTTATTTTAACTTAACTAATAACTAGCCAGTTATTTATTTTAGCATATTTTCTAGCCATTTTATTTTTTCCTGTCGCTACCTCAGTAGCGACAGGACTTTACATTTGTTTTGCCCTACGTAAATTACACGTCTTACGTGTATTCGCTGTGGCAAATTTGTGTGCGTGTTTGTGTGTCATTTTTCTATAATGTGTGAGCTGGCCTAGGCAACCAGCTAGCTGGCTCAGTTGTGTTGTTGGTAGCTAACTTACTGTAGGGCCGAAATGGCCAAATTAGGCGTTTTTCAAGGTTTTTAAGCCCTAAACCAATTTTTTTCATTGACTGGCGCTTTAATTATCGAAAACTAGGTAATGAATTAAATTACTTCCAGAATTATTCAAAACCAGCAGAAAAAAACAGTAAAAACTGTCCCAAAACTAAGTAAAACGCACCTTGACGGTAGTTTCAAATATGTTTGACAACAACTTACTAACCACAAAATCTTGCCTAATCATGTTTTGGCATAACGGTTTTATCGGTAAATAGTTATTTGAGTACCACATAGCAAACTACCTATATTTACTTTTACTAGAAATTAGTAAGACGGACTTACAGGTTTGCGTTTCAATTTGGTATCGGGTTGGCCACGTGAGAAAAGTGTAAATCAAGTTTTGTCGTTAATTTTTAAAATAGCTTAATCAGGGGTGGACGCGGGTCAAAATTTTCGACTCGCGAGTCGCAACCCAACACAACCCGCGGCCTGACACCAGTGGGTAACCCGCGACCCAACCGACTCGCGACCCACTTTGACCCACCATTCTTTATAATATATGTAACCTACCTGATGATTAATTGTTTCAGCTGAGGCCTTACCATATATAAATGGCACAGTATGCATTGTACATTGTTCACATGACACATTATCACTTTGAACAAATTACGGCACCAAAATTCAGAGTCTCACGTGGTATTTTTTTAGCTTTCGCGGGTCGGAAAAAAATTGAGCGACCCGTGCAGCCTGAAGTAGGTACTCGCTGGTTGACCAACGACTCAAATTATTCTACCCAACCAAACCCAACCCGCGGGTACTAGCGGGTACCCACGAGCCGGGTCCACCCTTGGGCTTAATAAGAATAAGAATAATAACTAATTAGGGCTCCATGACTTGGGGGTTGTGGTGCAGTGTTTAGCATTCTCCTAGTCCACACAAAAAGTCCAAGGCTCGATCCTCTACACCTTTTTTCATTCGTTTTTCTTTTTTTTAAACAAAAAACAGAAATTTTTTTCTACATACTATTACGTATTGTATGTAACTTCATTTGAGTGGAAATTTAAAAACAGTTTTGCAAAAATACTGAAAAAAACCTTTCTGAAACTTGAAAAAATGTGAGCGACAGGTTAAACTTCTTTTGAAGGGAATTCTTCCCGCTGATGTCCTTTCTACCGATGATACAGTTGCTCTGAGAACTACTACTGTTGGTCATAACTAAATGCTGCTGTGGCCATGGATCAAAACTCAATAAATTTTGCATAAAATTGCTGCTTGTTTAAACTATATTAACTAGCGCTTTAACCCTTTAATTCCCAGAGGATCACTGGCTAGACAGCCTCATTCTGACACCTTCTAGTTTTCTGGACATTGCTCGAGCTACGTGCGTCGTAGAGAGATCGCGAAACCACCATTCGATAGAGAAATGAATGGTGAACAAAACATAATCAGTCGATTAAGGGTCTAGGACGCACCGTTTTTGCGTTATAAGCGCTCAAAGTTGAGAATTTTTAAAATTTTGCGCCATCGCTCAGGCATAATATGTACCTCACCCTAGAGTAAGAACACAGCAACTGCGCGCCGGCTATAGTTGAATACTAGAAATGAACTACATTATCTGCTGTATCTGATGCACATAAAGCAGACTGCCGGAGTTGCATTTAAATTTCGTAATGTGGCCTTAAAGAAAATACTACTTTTGCTATGAAAAAAAGTCAAATTTGCACATTGCTTAAGGTGGTAGTTACGTTTTCGCAGCTTTTTTCAATGTTCTATTTTGTAGCAATTACTAAATCAATTTACAAGCGGTCTTTTGCATATCATTAATCAATTTATTTTTTACAAAATTACAATTTTTCAAGAGTGACTGTTGCTCATAGTGTGCACGCCAACTATTTTGGTGAAGCTCATCAGCTCAATTTTATGCATTTTTCCCCGTATTTCGTTATTTCTTCACTGTGGTAAAAAAATTCCGCATACAATTACGCAATTTATACCAAAGGCACGTTGATGTGTTACAAAACTGCTGGTATGCTTAACTAAACGTAGTAATTTTGCAGATTTTTACAGTAAGCAAAAGTTTGCCTCAAATTTTTCCAAAAAGTCAAGAAACGTCAGTTTTTATGACTTTGGTAGGCTGTAACTAAAAAAATAATCAACCTTTTCACTCAATTAGAAAAAGGTATAGGGCAAATTTATTTGGCTACTGTCAAATAAGCTGTCTTCGCATTTTTATGAACGGAACAGGATATTGGTTACTTCAACTGAAATCACTCATTGTGCTCAGAAATGACGGATTTTTTAAAAAATTTTAATTCAGGTAAATAGGGACTTATTGGGGTCAGCTAATATTACATTAAGCACAGTTTTCCCGTACCCGTTGAAAAAATGGCGGACAAAAGTTTCAAAAATGACGTTTCAGGAGACTGAAGAAAATTTGCAATTTTTGAAGGGGTTTATTAACACTGCCAATGCTCGTGGCTGCTGTTACATATACAAACCAAATTTTGCAGGTATAATAGATGCATAAGGGACTATGTACATGTAAATTATTGTGCAGAGTGGTTATTGGTATTTTGTGATATTGGCATGAGAAGTCAGAATTGAGGTCAAAAAACTTCAAAGTTACAGATCGCCTAGAACGACTAACAGAAATATGTCATATTTTAGCTAAAAATATGCTTAAAATAAATTGGGTTAGACCTTTTTTGAATGGCTTTTATGAGTAATGTAAGAGCCACAAAAATTTGCATACAATTTTGTAAGTCCTCAAAAAATACACAAAAAATCCAGTTTTTTAGCTATAAATTAGCCGTAAAAGTTTGAATCAATGTTAAAATCAGCTAAAATATTGCTATTTACGTTCGCAATGTCCGTGCCAAGTTTAATAATGTTCGATCAAGTAACTTTTGAATTATTGCAAAAACTTCGAAAACGTAACTACCACCTTAAATGAGCATAGGCTTCGCTGCGTGGCAGTAGAACTAAAAATTGCCGGCCAAATGCGAAGACCTACAGTTCCCCATAAAAACAGCTAAAAGATCTTGTCACTAGAATAGACTAGCCAAGTTGCATAGCCCCAGATATGATAGTTCATCGTGGCGTATCTCCCATGATCCTTTGGGCGTGAAAGGGTTATAAAAAAACTGAATTCTAAATTTTTTAGTCTGCGAGCTCAAAAACGAGCAATTTGAAGCTAGTATTACTAAAAAAGTACAACTAGACTGAAATCGGTTCAAGATTTGCAATTCAGCGTTCTCTGATTAACTGAATAAAACTAGGCATTTTTTAGGGGGTAATGTCGTTTTCGTGGTTTTTGACATTTCAGTGTAATTTTTGCGCCCACAGAACTCAAGCTAAAAACGGACTACGGCTTCGAAACTTTAACCACACTATCTTTAGGAAAATATCCCCACCCGTTTTTTTCCTTTTCTAAAAATAGTTTGTAGAGTCGGTGTTATGGGCTTTTGAAAATTTTAGAGAAAAGTCAAATTACGTGATTTTTGCACGAAAATGTCATTTTCTCAAAGTAGAAACGACTTATCAACTATATCAAAAAAACGGGTGGGGATATTATGTCAGTGCATAACTGCAAAAAGTTTAGTAGTTGTTGGCTGATCTTGAGTTTCATAACTGTGGCGCAAAAATTAGTCAAAAAACCGCTGATGGGGTGTATTCAAATGATAGCAGCAGTAAAATTGCAAAAGATAATCTGCTTTTAAGGGGGTAGTGTCGCGAAAGCAGTCGATTTTGCGCGACTGTAAAACTTGTTCAGTAAAATGTTAGAAATTATTCTTTCTATATTTTAAAAATCTATCTAAAGGCAAATTATTTTGCCAAGTTTCAGCAAAATTGGTTTAGCATATACTTTGCAATAATATCTCAAAGTCGGAAAAATGACGAAAAAAAAACCTATTCACATTCCGTTTTTTAGTCACATTTATTAGTTTTTCTGTTTAGTTTTTTTACACAGGCTAATAGCACATATGTGGTAGTTTATGCACACAAAACTGAGTGCAGTACTGTAGCGGCTGTGGAGTAATACTAGTTTGAACTGTGAAGGTGTACGTAAACTGTAAAATAGTAACCGCAATAATGATAAATTGCGAAAAATCTAGACGCTTATTTTCAAATCAAAAGGAAAACGAACCTTCAGTTTTCTTTTTTCTTTTTTGTCGCAAAAAATTGTGCGTCCACACATTATGTGTACTTCACATGCTGGCCAATCTGATATCTGGCTTGATTTTTCGAACTTTTATGTCCCTATTGTGTGATGTCTGGCTTACTAATGACGATTGGTCCAAGATATTTGTCAATATTGATAGTGTGATGTCTGGCAGTAATTATTTGATACCATACAGCGTTGGCCTAGCTTCTCATTGAATGTACTACTTCAAAACAAAAACTTCTATTTTCACAGCCTATGAGCAAAACTGCTTTCGCGACACTACCCCCTTAAGTATAGTTTTTTTAAAGCTAGAAGGTGTAAAAAAATGTAAAAAAGACCGCTCTAGTTTTTGTTGAGGTTAAGTGCAGTTATGGTAGTTTAAAAAAACACCTAAAAACGCAATTACCCCCTTAACTAGCTTCTCAAAACAGTGTTAATGTGAAGCATTGCTTGAATTTGGTACCTACTTGTATCATTTCTATGGCGTAAAGTACGCATGATATTTCCGATTTTGACTGGATTAAAACTGCCATGGTCAGAGATGCACGGAGCACCGGAGATATCGATAAGAAGGGGTGTTCGTTCTACGGTGGAGAGGGAAGTTCTGGAATGTCTAGTCTATGAGTCATTAGTCCATTAGTTTGAGAATTTATACCCCCAAGTTTTGACCCAAACTGACCCGTTCAACCTGCCTGTCGACAAATCCCAACCCGACCCGACCCGACCCGATTGCGAATTCTAGCCGCAACAAGAAAAACAATAGTCGTAATAGAGGCAAAATTGCAGCCAACGCGCCCATAAAGAATATTTGCACCAAAAGTATAGACGTGACAGTGATAAACACGGTACTAAAGGAACACACGCACACAGAGAAAGCTGAATCTGCCAGCTAGTTAAATTCTAGTTAAAATGGCTAGTTTAATTCTTAGTTAAATTATTTGAATCTTTTAACTTAACTAGAATTTTTACTAGACGAATTTAACTATTAGCTATTAGCTATTAACTAGTAAATTTTGGCTAGTTTAATAATTTAACTATTAACTAGAATTCTAGCTAAATAACAGTAGTGATTAAGGAACTAATAGAGTCACAACCACAAGTCACAACCGGCCACTTGCATACTTGCATAAAGTCACTGAACCTGAAGTCAGAGCAGGTCTGTTACCAGTTTTACCTTATTTATATTGAATCTGCCGTTTTACGCAGTAATTTGGTGACACGGACACCAGATTTTTTGTATATACTTATTCACATGATGATACTATAATAGTTGGTTAATAGTCACCAAGATTTCCCATAATTTTTTAAGAATCTGAATCGTAAATACGAAAGCGTTTGTCGTGCAAGATAACAGTCATAATTTTTCGAGCATTATCTCCGCTAACACATACAATATTTTGGCACAGCTTCTGACACTGTCTCGTATACAACGATCTAGAACCTGATAAACCAATGAAACCCAACCCTATATGCTTAGTGTGTTGTGTGTGGCGTGTTTTTAAATGGCTAAAAACACCGCTTGTGACTTTCAAATGTCCGACCAAGTTAAGATTTGCAAAAAAGAAGCTCGTCAGAAACTTTTGACTCAGATTGAATGTCACGGTCTTGCTAGCTGGTGCGCTTCCAGTCATCGTGTCGAACGGATATTTTGGACTGCTTTTCTTTTGCTGATCATTATGACACTGACCTATGGCATTAGCAAAACATTCTACGACTTCTACTCCAAACCTATTGTGACCACTTACAAAGTTGTTTTGCAGGTTAGACAGTTAGGGTGGATTTCACAATGGTGGTTTACGTAATCTTTATATGAATTTGGAAACATCGCATGATCGAGTCGAATCGAAGCCGTTGAATATCGCCTGATACGTTACGCGTTTGTTCGGTTTTGTTAAACCCGGGTTTTACGTAGCTCAGTGTGAAATTTTAAACCTGCAACACAGAAGTCTACGTTTTGCTGAAATGTCAACTGAGCTAAACTAAAACCACGGCTTAAGAAAACTAAATTTCAGTTAGGTATGAAAAATAAATTAAAATTATTTTAACGAAATTATATAAAAGTTAATTGATTTGGAGATATTCGAAAGTTCCTACGATATACATATTTACAGGATTCTATGGAGTTTCCTGAAGTTTACATTTGCCCGCTGAATATGATCAATTTCACACGTGCAACGGAGTCACAGTACGACATGCGAAGCCTGCAGTATTTTACGGAGTCTTTTAAAACGATTCAAAATGCAAAATCTAAACTCCGCTTGGTTTCTTCTGTTTGGCAGCAGCTGATGCCAAGATTCACGCCAATATCGGCTTATTCTATCGCTGAAACGATTTTAGAGGTTCATTATCGTTATTTCTTAATTTTTATTCTCATTTTTTACCTGTGTAACACGCAAGCTAGTATCAGTATCTAAACCAAGTACAGTAGTACAAAAAAGTTATCTGTTTGTCGGCGTACGACTAGTTTCATCCTTTGCGAAAAATAACCAAGGTTGGCCGTAAGCGACGAACAAATATTTTTGTTTCAAAATGGTGTGAAACTCAGTTTCAACACAATGAAGTGAAAAGTTTAGTTTCACCAAATTTTTTGTTAGTCCTTCTTCGGCCAACATCGGGCACCGATGATCGCGAAAGATGAAGCTCGTCGTACGCCGATGAACAGGGAACTTTTTTACGCACTATAGGTAAGTTAAAATAACTAAGCCAGTTTTGTGTGTATATACTATTCTGAAAACAAACTAAAAATATTCAATTAAACAACCGAAGCAAACGAACCTGGTCACTTTATAGTTTATACTAGCCGATTTTCAGTTGTAAATAACTCTTTCTTCTCAAATAATTACAGGCACAGGTACTGTTCATGGCAGTAGGATACGCTGTGGAAGAATTTATGCTGGAGTGTTCATTTGAGTCTGAGCTATTCAACTGCAAAGATTATGTGACTGAAGTATTTGATAAAGAATACGGAAAGTGTTTTCTTCTTACTTTGAACGGTAATTGCCGTTTTTATTTCATTCATTTATTGCTAGAACCTTGGAGTTTCGGACTTTCGGAGATAGAAATACAGTAAAATGATTCTTCCAACATTTTTTCTAAACTTACGCAGCGAGTTCAAGAGTTCCCCTTTCCACTACCCCCACCTACCCCAAATCTAACAAACTTGTTAGTTTTTTTAAGTTCTTGGTTATACCAAATTTTGTTTAAATCTACACTTAAGTTCAAGTTTGCTTAAAGTGTAGTTTAATTCAGTTCAAGTTTACGTTCAGTTGCATTTTCAGGCAAACGACAGACAGTTGCGGGAATAGGATTGAACTTATTACTGGACATTCATACGAACACATATCCGCCAGTGGACAACCCATTCGTGGAACCTCCACATCTCGACGGAATTGTCGTCCGGGTTCATAAAAAATTCGATCCTGCACTTTTGAATGTTATTCGTGTTAGTTGCATTCAGATAGGTCAATGACGGGTAACGAACGCGTGTAAGCGAAATCGAAATAGCACTTTTTTTGCTATAGCGCTTTTTTTATGCGCTATATGCGCTATATGCGCTATAAGCGCTATGGAATTTGCATTAATTATATTATTAATTAATTATATTATTAATTATATTGACATTAAAATGCAAGCATATCACACAATGGACTGAAATATATATACGTGTAGGGCATAATATGCTATTTAATTAAAATGTATTTTAATAAAAACAATAAATAGGGTAAAAACACAATAAAAAAGTTTAAAAACAGCATTTGTTTTCAGGTCAGCCCCGGTTTTTACACACAAATAAGCTTAGAGGCTGAAAATTACGAGTTAATCAATGTGCAAAACTTCGCCAGAGACAAACAACGATGCAGACCAGACACCGACACTCTGGGTGAGACTCAGTCAGCTTTTTCTTAGGGCCAACTCCTAAAGTGGATTTAACGGATTAGATTAAAATTTGTTTGCCTAATAACTTATCTCGATGTTGAGATAGACTTAAAAAATTTTGTGCACAAGGAAGGTGCTACAAATAATTTCTATCGCAAATGTAGCATAAATTCATAAACGATGTCACGAGTTATTGGCAAACAAATCTCAATCTAATCAGTTTAATCCATTTTTGAAATTGGCCCATAGCTTTCATGACTGTAACACCATGTAAGTGTGGTGCACCAAACATGACAGCGACAGCCTAACTGAAAGGAATTTTGATTGTCAGCAATTTAATGTAGTATAGGCCATTATTAGGAACAGGTATGTATGTAGGTACAAAACTACAGATCTACAGGTACTGTTCGTGTACGGTGGGGCCAGGCTCTCTACGGGCAGTACAGCTAAAACGGCTATAGAGTAGGTATAGATAGAAACCTGTCATTCGTAAAATATGGCACAAAATTCAAATCTCTCTATAGTAGGGCAGGGCACGGTTACACGGTACGAACCGTGTACACGCGTGTAACCGTGTACACGCTAAGCTTAGCGTGTACACGGTTAGGGGTCACTATCCGCGGTTACTTAGCGGTTACAGCGTGCGTGTGTGTACACGTTAAGACACAGTAACCGCGGATACTGTAACCGTTTACTCTAAACGGATAGTGTAACCGGTTACTCTAAACGGATAGTGTAACCGGTTACTCTAAACGGATAGTGTAAACGGTTACTCTAAACGGATAGTGTAACCGGTTACACTATCCGTTTTCCGACTTCGTGTACCCGTTAAGAAAATTAATGTTCGTTTCGCTGCTGGATTTATATATTACTTCATATACGCATGTGTGTGCAAGCTATATTCTTCAAGATATATAAAGGCATTTATACTGACTGCTTAGCATTGTCCCAGTAGCTGATATGGTAGCTTGCTGGTCTGCAGATCTAGAGATGGGTGGTTCGTATCTTCCCTTGGTCATTACTCCCCCTCTGCTTCTTGACGTTTAGTAACCGTGTAACCGGTTAGTAACCGTATAACCGTTTAGTAACCGTGTAACCGTTTAGTAACCGTGTAACCGTTTAGTAACCGTGTAACCGTTTACACGGTTAGTATCCGTGTAAACGGCTACACGGAAACTTAGCGTGTAAACGGTTACACGGTTACACGGATAATTAGCGTGTACACGCGGATAATTGCAGTAACCGTTAGTTAGCGTGTACCCGCGGTTACTAGCCTTCGAAACTAACCGTGTACACGATAGTGATTTTGTAACCGTGCCCAGCCCTACTCTATAGGCACCTAGCAGAACTTGCGTAATGCCGCGTTGCTTTAGATATTATAAATGTGACATACAGTCGCGAAGCTTGTGAAATGGATTGCTTTCAAAAAATGGCTGTTAGTGCGTGCAACTGCATCATGCTGGTGGATATACGCTTTCTAAACTGGACATTCCTCAACGAAAGCGGGTAATGTTATAGGTATTCAAATGTTTCAGGGTAATGTACGATCTGGTACGTTGCGTGAAAATTTAGGTTTCTTATTTACTAACATATTATATACAAACAAGCCAAATCTGCGGCAAAATCTTCAGTAAGTATAAAGCATACACTTTCAAGTACATTGGCCAGAAGCCATCGTAAACCTGTTGGGTCAGTTAATTGATTCAGTTTTTGTAAAAAACGGATAATTTTGCAGCCACCAAAACTGCAAAATCTCAGTCAAAAGGTTTTAAATAGTGAAGTTTAATCACTGTATGTACTCTGCAGCCATTTTTACTCAAAAACTTTTAATTTCAACTTGGTCTGTATTTGCGTCACTTTTCAAGCAGGCAACGCTGTCAAGTGTCAACATTGGCAAACACTGGAATTGAGGAATAAGTTTTACTGGATGTACAAGCTTAAAATTGCAGGAATGTCAGTGGTTGAGTGGCTAGTGTGTTAGCTTTGTAACCATTAGGTCACTGCTTCGATTCCTAGTGCATCATTATTTTTTTGACTTTTAAATTTTCACCTACCGCTGAACACCTACTGTAAGAAGACAAGTGAAAATACAAGGCATTTGGTAGTGACAGATGCAAATGTACGGTAGAAGACGTGTAAAACACACCCCGCACACAAGCACTTTAACGTAGCAGTGTGTTAAGATTCAAAAATCAAAATTAAAGACCTGTTGGGCTGTGGCCCAACAGGAAAAAGGAATGCAAACTTCCAACTAATATTTATTAGATATATGCTAATAAGCATACTGTTCAGCTATTATAATACATTATTTGGTTACCTATTCAAAAAACGCAAACTCTATTTATTCGTGATTTATAAGCTAGGTATTTCAGCCTCGAGTTCTGCACTCCACAAAAAATGAAACTGTGCGTTTTTGACAAAGTTTGGAAAAACGACACCATGCAGAGAACATTTGTGCAAAACTGCAAAGCTGAATGTCACGCACCTTGCTCAAGCTGGAATTACAGGCAAATACCAAGTATGCAAACCCTGGACTTCTTATCGTTATTTCTAACTTTTAGATAGAACCCTACTTGACGCTAGCAAGTTGCCAGCAGAACAGTCAGTAGATGACGTATATATATATATATTGACCTATGAACGCATTCTCGCTTGTGCGCAGTTTTGTAGGAATGCCTCAACTTTGGGATAAGTTATTGAGCGAACAATATCAATCTAACTCGTCTAAATGAATCATACAGCCAAGTGATTTATACGCATGTTTCTGTGAAACCCTCGTGCGCTAGATTCAAAAACTTGACACAAAATTGACGAAAGCTGATGCGTTCTAAGAACGTTCCATCTGCATGTTTTTGCAAACTTTTATGAATCTTTTGTAATGTTAAGTTCTGTGTGTATGCCATAACGATCACGTTTCTGCCTTTGGCAGGTATATAAGCACATTTTATGGATCCAAGGAATATGTCGAAAAACATAAAAGTATTACACGTAAACGATGTATATAAAAAATGGTTTAAACCTCCTGTGCATCCCGACCAGATATTCATATTATTCCTGATTTCAGGCATGAATAAGTATCCTTCACAGGCGATTTTACAAGCAAAAAGTCCCCTTCTGACTCCACAGCAAGACCCAAAACGCTGGTCAACGGATCACATTATATTGAACATTGCTTTTTCGGACTTGAAATATACCCAAATCAGCCAATCGCTTGCTATGACTGCTGATACCTTAATCTCTAACCTTGGCGGCCAAATGGGGATTTGGTTAGGTGCTAGTCTGATTACGGTCGTAGAAGCCGTTTTTACTTGTGTCCGACTTATTGCCAAAAAGAAACAGTAATTTGTCATGCGACTTTAAAAGTTTCGAACGGTTTGCGTCCTGAATTTGTCGTAATTATAGTTGTACAGAATCAGCGTTTATAAAAACTCGACAGTTCACAAAACGAGTTAAAGGAAATTACTCAATATTAGTGAGCACAGTCAAATCGATATTGTCTGCATCTGCCCAAACTGCAGCGTGCTAAAAAATAAGTATAGGCTCATACGTTCTGATGTGACATTTTTAAGCGCTATTTTCAAACCGTTTATTTGGACTTAGCTTTTGGTAGGTAAATAGACTAAAAACCGGTACATACTTGTCCTCAATGGCACAGGGACACAGGGCATTAGGACAAAAATCGATCAGTAAATTTGCTGTAAAAATTGACCAGATGGTATTGGCTACTTTTTTGCATACGAACCCATTTAGTTAGACTGGAACATTGTTTATGCAAAAAAATGTCACATTTGGCCTAGCAGTTTTCTTGGAATTGCTTCAAGAGAAAAAAAGAACAAAAACCAAGACTACGTATGAACCGGGCTTTAGTGTCTAAATAAATTAAGATCCAAGTCACTACTCACTATCGAGCTGAAACAAGTTTATTTCAAATTTGAACACTTTAAATGAAATTCATATCCAGAAAACAAAAAGCAAATAAATTGCCATAACGAAAAAAAAACAGTAATAATAAAGTTTTTATAGTTTAAAAGGAATTTTCATTTTTTAAACAGCTCACTTAAAAACTCATTCCATCACTCACACACACGCACACACACACACGCTGATAGGAGTATAGGAGTCCACATTATAAATCAGATACAGAACTTTACCAAACATGCGTACTTGAAAACCGACAAAAAAACCATGCCGACTTTACATAATATACTAGGATTGTTTACATATTAGAGGCTTAGTTGGGCATAAGGAGGAACCTTTTTTAGCAATCGTAAAAAAAATATAAACATTATAACATTATAAATATGCAAAAGTTAAAAAAATTGTTCGGTAAAGTATATACGGAGTGATATTCATAATCGTATGTTTATGCGTCCAATGTCCATACAAGCTAACACAAAATAACACCCTTAACCCAGACAGCGTTTTACTGTAACCCATAAAAAATACAGTACTTTATAGAATTTACAAAAACATGAAAATCAAAAGGACGTAAAATTATTGTATCACAGCTTCTGACATAGTAGGACCACATATGCAATTTATCTGGACAATTTTAAACCATTTTTTACCTCATTTTGATAAGTCTACAAAATAATGTGCATCGGAGAAAAACGCTAAAAATTGGAAAATAGCACGACGAAAACTTAACAAACAAACAACAACCAGTATTACCGATGTATAACACACTAAAGTCTGACCAGGAATTGGTGAATCCTGAGAAAAAAACAGGTGCATTAATTTTGTGACTACTCGCTGTACTTAATTTCAAGCCTTAAATTCGTTCTTAGAATCACACACGTGTTAGTTTTGTCTGAGGGTCCAGCATATTTTGGCCAGGCTTTAGAAAATTCACTCAAACGTTAAGTAAAAATTTATGGCAGATTTGAGTCATAAAATTTTTACCTTATCTCCAAGTAACAATTAATAGACAGACACAAATAATTTCTAGCTCCAAACAGCATTTTTTCTTAGGCGCTTTCATTTTAAGTCCACTTTACTAAAAATCTTTAAATCCGGACAGTTTCTGGTCTAAAACCTAAAACTTTCTGACTAAAAAAAGAGATTCTTTAATCCCAGTTCATACTTGACCGTAAGTGTTTGTCCAAAACCTAATGGAGAAAAACTCACAGCTGCTGAATATGCGATCGTGATTTTTGTACAAAAATTACAGACCCTATTAGAGTAACTCTCATACCACCCAGAGTTATCTCATTTTCTACCAAAAGTCACTAGTCTAGACTATGACTAACGAACACCTTTACGGACAAGTATGTGAAGCTGATGTCAGGGTTGATTCAACCTTACAGCGGTATAACTATTCAACCGGGAAAATTTGGAAACGATGAAACCCGCTATACTTCAAAATTATGACTGTAACGTTTTGCAAGCTGAAAAGCCCACGGCTGTAAAAATCGAATCGACCCTATTACCTCAGTGAGACACACCAGCAAACGCATAAAAAACGTCAATAAAAAAATCACACTATATTCCCTCTTACATAACGCTAAACTATAGAGTTTTGCGTATCCGTTTGCTCGTATGGCCCACTGAAGTAATCATCAGCTTAAAAAGCTCCTAGCTGTTCTCCCGATATTTAGCCGTAATCAGCTTGATGTATTCTATAGCACATTTGGCCGCCTCCTCTTGTGCTGCATCCACAGTGCTGCCAGTAGCGTAGCACACGCTCACCGGAACAATATTTAGCCGCAACAGGCATTGGCTAGGACCGCTATCTGAAATTGAAAATAAAATAAAGATTAAGTAAAAACAAAAAAATGGAAATAACAAATAAAAAGTGCTTTCGTGGATAATGCTTTTGTACTTGTAGTTCTAGGGTGGAATAGCTCAAGCTATAGGTAGCAGTAGCACTGACAATTAAACACCCATAGCGAGTTTAATTATCATTTAGCGTCAATTAGTCCGTTCCTTAGTTACGGTGGGAGGAATGAGAACCTTCCAAATTACACCCTCCCTTGTCCCCTGTGTAGGGAACTAAAATAGTTTCAACAAAAAAACTAATACTTTAATCCAATACCAAGATGAAGATTACATTGATTACATTATATGTATGACACTCTTCGCTTTTCTAGCTAATTGGCTGAAGTAGCCCTTTGACGTCTTAATTTCAAGGGGGGGCTTGCCCAGTGTTTTTTTGCGTCAAAAAGTGCGAAACGCCGCACTTTTTTTCTGAAATTTCGCACTTTTTTTTGGCCATGTGCGTCCCGTGACGCACTTTTTTTCGGCTGAGGCTGAAAGATGTCATGCTGATTTTGGCCAAAAAGTGCCGAAAATAGCACTATTGTCGCGAAAATTTTGAAAATTTTTCCAAAATTGCGTCAAAAGCATCAAATTTGTAAAATTTTCTGATGTGTCTAACGTTTCAAGCTAAATCGGTATGCAGCTACAACTGGTTTCAACGACAGTTTACAACCTATTATGATTAAGATCAAGATTGAAATAGTGTCGAAGCATGCCACACCCAGCAGGTTTCTTAAAAGCATCAATTAATGCCAATAGGTATTTAGATGATTGCCGCGCTAGTATCAAAGTTTGGAATAGGAGAATTTTATTATATATATCTGCTGAAATTAGCCGCGTGTTTACCGTGTTAATAGTTCAGTTCCTGCCAACCTAATTTGACGTAATGATGCAGTCTCCAGGGGAACTGAGTTAAGTCCCAACCCAAAACACCAGATACTTGGCTTTTGGGGGCTGCCGACTCCAGACCCCAACAACTACTGCAGTTCCCATTTTGTACTGTTTCAAACAAAATTGCATCCTTGTAGTCTTTTAAGCCTGCTAAAATTCAAAACTCTGCTTAGCTTCTCAAGAAAATACTGAAATTGACGTGATCAGCAAAATACCGACATTGAGGTAATATTTAAGTCCCTCTTGGATACCGCACTATGAAGCGAATCGAATAAAACATAAATTTCCAGATGCTGAGACACCACGGCCAGGTCCATAGTTATTTAAAGTCCCCGACTCTCAGAAACCAAGAAATCAGAATTTATAAGTTAAGCTCAGCTTTCGCACACTCTTAAAGGCAAGGCAATGGCGTACCCAGGAAAGGGTAGATGGGCGGAATCGCCATCCCTCCCCGAAACTTTTTCCCAGTGAATTTTTACACAAGGGTTCTCCCTATTGTTTTTGTTGCCTGATCGAAAAAATTTTCCGATACGTTTCCAATTGATCAAATTTGGCCTAAAAGTCGAAAAATTTTCCCAATTTTTTTCCTGGGGGCTGCCGCCCCCAGACCCCTCCAACTTCTGGCAACGTGGTCTACCATTTTCAATTCACATTTGTATGTTAATATTGAAAATAGTGCATTTTAACCCATTACAAAAATTCAAAAAGCCATTCCCCCAAAATTTTTTTCGAGGTACCGGTACGCCACTGCTTGAAAGTAGAAATAAAAATTTTTTAAAATTCCAAAATCGTAATTGAGGACGGCCAGTGCCATAAAAAAGTGATTTTTACCTAAAACACGTGCTTAAATAGCATTATAACCGCTCTGCGCACTTTTTTTTCAAAATGACGCAAAAAAATTTGGGCATGTGCGTCAGACGACGCAAAATTTTTGACGAAAAAAAAACACTGGGCTTGCCCCCTTGAAATTAAGATACATCTCCAATTCCAGGGGGAGAACCCCCTCAAATCAGGGATGTCTTGATTTCAGGAATAGGGTACGGTACCTCCTTTGTCTCAGCACACTACCAGCTCAATATCGGCGCTATCTTGATTCAAGGGGCGTACCCCCTCCACCCCCTCTGGAATCAAGATGTAAAAAGGCTATATTTCGACCGACTAGCTAGAATAGGGAAGAGTGTTATACTCTTCCCTATTAATATGTACTCTAGCTAATACTAATACAACAGCTATCGATAGTGTCACAAAGCAAATTAGTACTAGTAAGGAAAAATGCCCTTGTCGGGCGGCTCCTTGGGTAGAATAGGTTACTGTCTGTCTAAAGCGGAAAAATACTTAGGCTGAGCTTATAAAAGCATTTGTACAAGACTTTATTAACGAGAATATGCAATTCGTGTGAGCTCGTTAAAGTAGGTGGACTAGGTATATATACCTGTTGAGAATAGGAATACATCTTCGTAGGGCAGACACTGTTTTCCGCACCCTATTCGAGCGACATTCAGCTAAATTATATCATTTGCTCAATTTGCTCATGTAACATAGAGGTTTTTTTACACATACTCAACATTGGCAAATGGCAAAAACGTTAGAGCGGGCACTCATAATAATCTTAGCTGAAATGTCGACTGTTGGCTGAAATGATTCGGGGGTGTGCAAACAGTCGGTCAGGGATTGCTAAAGTTCTCGGCTGACAATGACGCTGAAAACCCTACCTCGCACCAATGTATCTTGTACGCCATAAATGGGTCAATTTAGGTAGCAGTTTCTTGTAAGCTCTTTCTTTTAGATTATGTACTCTCAGATTATGGATTTGTTCCTACTTTAGCTTACACACATCTAAAACAATATGCATAATTCAAATATGATCGAATGAAGTAAGATGCTTACACAGTACATATACATATATTTTGATCAAACGATAAGTTAAGGATCTGGATAAGGTCAGCCGTTATCTCACAGAACCTTTTTATCAAGCATACTTTACAACAATAATAATAAGCACAAAATACCGTTGAAACAAACCCAGAACGGGCTGTAAGTTCGCGCGAATAGGGTGCGGAAAATAGTGTCTGCACTACGAAGATCATATTCCTATTCTCAACAGGTATACCTAGTCCACCTACTTTAACGATCTCACACGAATTGCATATTCTCGTTAATAAAGTCTTATACCAATGCTTTTACAAGCTCAGCCTAAGTATTTTTCCGCTTTAGACAAACAGTAACCTGTGCTACCCAAAGAGCCGCCCCACAAGGGCATTTTTCCTTACTAGTCCACCCTCTTTTTCCGCTGTAGTGGAAACGAAGCACACTACATATATCTATGACGGCTTCACTGCCTGAAGCGGACCAATGTAGTATGTACTTAAGTGCACATGTGTATGCATCGTACATGTATATATATATATACACAGATGTACATGGGGGGGGTCTGGGGGGGCGCAAGCCCCCCCCCAGATTTGAAATCCCGGGACAAGCCCCCCCTCAGATTTGACCAGTCGGGACAAGCCCCCCTCTCTGAAACCCCAAAATCGCTTCAGATCGCCGTAAAATGCTTCAAAAATGACCAAAAAAACGAAAAAATCGCTAAAAATATCAGAATGTCGCTAAAAATTTACCATTTTTAGGCAAAAATTGGAAATTTTCGCGTTTTTGGGACAAAATATCGGGACAAGCCCCCCCTAAATGTCGACAATTTCGGGACAAGCCCCCCCCACACCGAGACCCCGTATATTATATATATATATATATATATATATATATATATATATATATATATATATATATATATATATATATATATATACACATGTATATATATTATATACCTATGTAAAATTTGACCCCTTGGACCCCCGTTCGGGGGGTGTTGGAATCCATGGAGGTTCTAGACAAAAACAAACCACGGATTCGTAATCAGGGGCCCAAACAAATTAATTAACAAACATCTCTACAGACATCAAACAAATTTTGAAAGTTTTACCCCTTGGACCCCTGTCGGAGGGGGGGTTACCAAAGGGAAGAGGTGGGGTCTCAGCCTCAGGGGAGTCAACGAGAGTCATAGACAAAGATAGACCTCACATTCGTGTTCAGGGAGTAAATTTACACCTATGAACATCAAAATCCGAGTTTTGAAAACTTGACCCCCTTGAAGCCGTTGTGGGGGGGGTATATACAATAGGAGGGGGTCGTAGGAGAGTTCACGAGAGTCACAGACAAAAATGAACCTTGGATTCGTGTTCAGGGGGTCAAATTACCCCAATGGACATCAAAATTTCAAATTAAAAAAATTGACCCATTTTGCCCCCCCTGGGGGGCATGGGTATCCAGAGTGGGTATAGGCAAAAATAAATCCCAGATTCGTGTTCAGGACACCAAATTACCCCTAGAGAAATGTTTTTGAGAATAAACTCGAAAAAAAATTTTGACCCCAAAAGTGCAAAAGGGTCCGGAGTCCCCTTTGGGAACACCCTGGGGGAGGGGGGGCAATCGGTGGGGCAATGGGTATTAATATGATATGTTCGCAAGTTCACAATCCATATTACACGAAAAAACTTTAACTATCATTAAAAACAAGCAGCAAACCTAATTATTCTACTGTGAAGTTACGTACGCGCATACATGACACACAGCCAACCGGGGGGGTACCGTCTAGGGGACTATTCAACATCTGAGCAAGAAAGTGATAATACCAGTGAATGTACAGCATATGGGTTTATATTCGTATACATAACGATAGACCTCCAGCTATAACCATGATAGCTCCACTGCCCGTTACTAACCTGCCCCCGTAATACACGTGGAGGGGGTATGGGCATGCCCTGGGGCTTATAGGCCGAAATTCAAAAAAAGCCCATGTTAGTTTCTATTCCACTACTGTACCACCTAACATGCGATTATGACTGGCCGTTCAGCGCAACTTCTTAAAAAGTGTGCTAAACTTTTTCGTACTTCGTCATTTTTTGGACCCCAAAAAAAGGGTTTCCCCCCTCCCAGCACAGCCTCTCACGGAAACACCCGAGCAAAACAATTTTTTCCGTGTCTATTGCAGGCTATACGAAATGTGAAAAACCAAAAAAGGTGTCCCTCGGATGAACTACCGGCCAGAAAAGTTCTAGGAAAAAAAAGAGCGAAAGTCCGTGAATTTTGGGGGGTTTCCAGGAGTATCTCAGAACATACTTGACCGATCTGGCTGAAATTTGGCCAGCACTTAGCTAATGCCAAGGGGTGTACACACACAAAATTTCGTGTAAAAAGCTCTTCTATATTTTGAGCTACAAAAAGTTCAAATTCTCAAAATCCGCAATAGTGCTAAATTTTCCTATTCTAGGGTTGGGCGCTATCGCGCCAACCATGATTAGTAAACCAACCATTGGTGGCATTTTCAGTTTGGACCGGAGTTCCATAGTCGACTTGAAACGAAGCTCTTTCGGCAATTTTCGCCAGCAAATATTTGGCTGTGCGATTGGCGATGTTTTTGTTGGCCCGACTGCCCGTTCCCAACACAGACTTCAGAGCTTCGGCCAGACGAGCGGCCGCGTTGGCTTCCCCACCGGAACTCTGATCACGCATCAGCTTCAGATCGCGAAGTTTGGTGACGATATCCTGAAAATTAGAGACAGTTCTATTTTAAATACACTTTTCAAAAAATACCTGCTGGGTCAGCTGGAAGGTCTAAATCAGAATGAAAACCTTCATCGGCCGACCGGCATTTAAGGGGGTAATTGCGTTTTTAGGTGTTTTTTTAAAAAGCCATAGCTCAGCGTTTACAAATTCAAATCACAAGCGGTCTTTTGCATTAGGTAGAACAATATCTTTCCTAAATGTATGCCATGCCTTAAAATTTAACCTGTGATTTTCTTTCCAGTATAAGCGACTAAGAAAGGCCTTTTCAAAAAATAAAATTTTTACAAAAATTTGCACCACCCTAATAATCACATTTGTGAGTGGAGTTTATTTTATAATATACACACCGATTTCTTCCAGTATAAGCGAAAAGAAGCCTTCCAAAATATAAAATTTTACAAAAAGTGCGCACCCTAACACCGGCAAAAGAAGCTAAACTTAAACATGTCCCCACCCACCCCCACCCACTTTATTTAATAACTAGTCAATTTACTGAGAAAATAGCTGAAAACCAAACGCACCGAAAATTTAAGATATTTTCTTGTAATTAAAACCCTCTAAAAATGTCCACAGGTGAAATTTCAAAAAAGTGAGAGACATGCCTGGGGATTTTGACCTTTAAAAAACTTTCCCTGGGGATGAATTTAAAAAAAAATTTATGCTCAGGCGTCGCTTCTAACTTGAGTACTGGTGGCGCAAAGTTTACATAGAAATCATAAAAACCTCGAAAACGCAACTACCACCTTAAAGCAAAACTCTCCGGTTCAGGAGGTAGTTTCAGAAGCTTTACATAAGACTAATGTAAAGCTTCTGAAACGACCCTCAGATACATTTACACCGAGTTGAGTTAAATTGCCTTTAATTAAATTAACTACTGACTAGAGTATGTAGACTACCAGAGCTTTGGCCTCGATTGCCTTTACTGTTAGGGCATATAACCTAGTAAAAACAAAATCCGGACAGTTTTGGCAAAAAGGTGTGCACATATTGACAAACAAACAAACAAACAAACAAAATTTATTAGCACACACGTAATATACTTTAACAAACAGGAGGAAAATTTTGATTAATAACGTCTCCGTCTCTCAATAATAATATTGAGAGACGGAAAGAAAACAATCGCATAAACTCTTGACTAATGCACATAGACGTGCTCATATTCACTGCTCAATTTGGCCTCCAGTCATATATATATATATACCTAGTGTTGGGACGAAAGTTCGGGTTCGGGTACGGTTCGGGTCATTTTTTCAGTTCGGGTTCGGGTTCGGGTACAAGTCAGTTCGGGGACGCAAAAAGTGGTTCGGGTACCTAAATTTTCTGACCGTATTACAAAACTTTTATACCGATTTTTTACAATTTCCAAAGATAATCAACATTTTTTAGTATAATAAATACTAGAACTAACTTCACATTTTTCAAAAAATCCCAAATTTTTTAAATTTTTGCTGCTTTCTTCGCAGCAAGGCTGCACACGTGTTCTTACTGTCGTGTGTTCTTAAATTGTTCGAAATCATACCGAGGTTTGAATCTAAATAAGCCCTAGGCCTGAACTCTATTCAACTCTATTCGCGCCAACAATTCGTGAGCGCCAGCTTTCGAAAATGGCCATGACATATAAGCATTTGTTAATAGAATCAAGAGTACATAATAGGAAGAGTATGACACTCTTCCTATTATGCCTAGCAGCGCGCGTCCAATGCGCAGCGCGAAATAGGCCTTTTATGTACGGTTTTGAGGGAAGGGTACCCCCCCCTCAACTGAAGACCCCGTACTCAACTGAGGGGGGGGTACCCCCTACTCAGTTCGATACCCCGTGCTCAACTGAGGGGGGGGTACCCCCCCTCAACTCAGCACCCCGTCTTCAGTTGAGGGGGGGTACCCCCCCCTCATTTCAAGACACTGACAAAGTCTTTGCGCTTCCCCCCCCTCAGTTCAGTACCCCGTCTTCAGTTGAGGGGAGGGTACCCCCCCCCCCCCCCCTCAGTTCAGCACATCAACAAAAGTCCTTGTCAGTGTCTTGAAATGAGGGGGTACCCGCCCCCTCAACTGAAGACGGGGTGCTGAGTTGAGGGGGTTACCCCCCCCCCCCTCAGTTGAGCACGGGGTCTTCAGTTGAGGGGGGGGGGTACCCCCCCCCTCAAAACCGTACATAAACGGGCTATTTCGCGCTGCGCATTGGACGCACGCCCGTAGGCATAATAGGAAGAGTGTCATACTCTTCCTATTATGTACTCTTGATAGAATGCAGCGAACATGCAGAAACCTTTTGGTGTTTCGTCTCAATCGCGCATCGTGACAGCGAGTATCAATCGCTTACAGTATGATCACATTAACCCAAGCTGGATTGCATATGATACAATATACAAACCATTTATATATCCATTTGTCAAATTAATCTAACTCAAAACTGTATAATCTCTGCGCCACACCTGGCACAGGCTGAAAAGTTCGCCTTTTTGGTACAATTTGTGTTAATAGTCAATTATAGGCGACCCCCCCCCTTTTTGGTCAAACCTGAAGAAATAGCACACAAGGGTCCCCCCTTTGGTTTTTATTGCCCGGCCGAAACAAATTTCCGATACGTCTCCAATTAACCAAATTTGGCCTAAAAATCAGAAAATTCTCAAATTTTTTTCCTGGGGGCTGTCGCCCCCAGACCCCCGCAACAATGAAATTAATTTAACTGACCAGATTTGCATTTTTTATGTGCACCACTTTGTTTAAAAGTGCAAAGGATTCAGGGGCTGACGCCCCCACACCCCGCAATAGTGGGTGTAAAAAATTGAGCAAAAAAGTGGACAAGGTGCAACCCCCTCTTTCAAAATCCAGGCTACGGCCCTGGTAAAGAATAAAAATCGTCAAAAAGCCTGAACCTAACCAGCGCAAGGTCGACACTACCTGTCAGTATTAGCAACGTAACGTCTGCTCCGCAAGGGAATTCTGACAAACTCATAACTCATCTACGTTTCCTCTTAACCTGTTGGTTTGGGCGTTCGACTGTTAATTCAAAAGTTAGCAGTTTGAATCCCACCCACAAGGTTAAATTGAATGATTTGATTAC
>JASANF010000508.1:0-33916 GCA_030248245.1 Trissonchulus sp. WLG1_4
GGGCCTACTTGTTTAAACTCAATCATGAATCACTTGATCGTCTAATCTGATGTCTGTTTTGTACTTTCCTTCTATATAGTCATAACTAAGCATCGTTACCCATCGAATTAGCGTTGTGGAGTGGTCAAAAGCGCTAGTCCGCAAGTTGTTGATACTTCAAGGGTTCGACCCACATTCATACACATGCTCAATTTTTTGCCAAAAATTTACGCATCTTCTGTCAGCAAAAAATGTTGGGATCGCAGATTTTCTTGTCAAAATATCCAATTGCGTGATTGAATTGATACCAAATTTGCGTATAATTGTAGAGTTTGATGTCACCACTTTGATATCATGTTGGACAAAGGCGTACCCAGGAAGGAAGGTTGGAGTTTCCCCTTCCCCGAAATTTTTTCCCGTGATTTTTTTCACAAGGTTACCCCCTTTGATTTTTATGGTGCGCTCAAAAAAGTTCTGACACATCAACTGACCAACTTAGGCCGAAAAGTTTCCCCCAATTTTTTCTTGGGGCTGCCACCCCCCAGACCCCTACGACTGTGGCTTATTATTCCTTGCTATTATCTTTCATCAAAGCCTGTGCATGAGCATAACACGAGTACAGTATGCTGCATTTAAACGTCTATATACAACGATTATATTATGCTACAATTACTTGAGTAATACACTGTCTGAATGTCTGATGTGACGTTACCATCTTTTGTTTTAATTTTTGTCGGAAAAATTTCTGATACGTCTCCTGTCTTCAGCAGTCCAGCTGACCACATTTGGTCTCAAAATTGGAAAAATCGCGTAATTTTTTTCTAGGTGCCAGCACGGGCTGCCGCCCACACCCTTGCAACTTTGTGGTTAAGGGATCAGTCGTTTGTAAGGCGTTATATAAGTTTTAATATTGCTTAAAAGTGCATTATAACTGATTACAAAAAATCGAAGTCATTCCCCCTCAAATTTTTTTCTGGGTACGCCACTGATGTTGGAGGTGTATGATGGTGCAAGATGGTTTTTTCTAGACATAAACAAACAGCAGAATTGTAGTCAGGTGCTCACATTACGCCTATCACTAACTTTGAGGCCAAATTTCATCAATCTCAGGCTATTTTTGGTAAGCGGTTCCGAAAAATTTTCCTTTGCTCCGGGCAAAAGAAGGGATATATCCCATCCCCCATATCCCCCCCCCCCCAACGTCCGCCCTTGAAATCCAGGGTTTATTTTTGTCACCATGAACCCAATTGACCCCACGGACTACAGTAACCATTGTGGTCATTTTTTCAAAAACAGTTTATTAGAAATTTTCATTCAGCTTGGAAACTTTTTAAGCCTGTCAAAAATCTTCCGGTCAAGTCTGAAAGTTTCCGGAAAACTACCTCTAGTAGTTTGCGGAATTTTTCGGGAAGTTTTCTGGCATTCCCAACTCTCGGCTCACCCATTAATGTCTCTTCACTAAGGTTACGCAGTGTCATTATGTATAAAGCTGTAAAATATATTTATCTGTCTAAAACAACTCTTTATAACTTTAACTAAAAAAGTTTTGGATCTTAATATAACTTTATTTAAAAAAGTTAGGAGTAATACTTTAACTTTAACTTTTAAAAAAGTTAGTGGTCATACTTTAACTTTAACTTTAACGAAAACGGAGATCAAACTTTAACTTTAACTTTAAAAAAAGTTAGTGGTCTAACTTTAACTTTAACTAAAACTAGGCCCTTTGCCTAACTTTAACTGTAACTTTAACTGAAATAAAAATGGGTTGACTTTTTTGCCCTACTATGTACGCATTGAAGTAGTAAAATACTTTAAGTATAATACCTATAAAAACACTGGAGTAGTCGAAGTATATAATACAAAAACGTTATTTGCAAGCATAATGTTCTTTTCTTGATAAATTCGAAAGTTTGAGATACAACAAAGTCAATTCAAATTCAGGTTTTAGGTAGTTGAAAATCAAAACTGTCACTCCAGATTCCGCAACTTCTCCTGTTTCTTGTTGCAACCGCCATGCGAAGAAGGACAGCCTGACTTTTCCATTTGTCCAGTTTGGTGCTCATGTAGGTAACAATTAAACCGGTTAAAAACGTGGCACAGTTTCTTTATGTTGCTATGTACAGGGCCAATTTTTCGAAAAAATGTTCTCCGTTTAAGTACTCCGTTAAAAAGCTCTCTGTTTAAAGTTCTCCGTTTAACATTTTCCATTTTTTCCAAACCTTCAAAATTGAATTTACACGGATAACATGGATTCTGCTAAATGCAATTTTTCGAAGCTTTCCGTTTTAGTTCTCCGGTTAATTGTTCGCCGTTTAAAGTTCTCCGTTTGAAAGTCCTCCAGTTTATTTAAACGAAGAACTCGAAATTTTTAGAACTAAAAACTGGTGGTTTTACTAAACCGTGGTTTTACTTAATATGATTTGCACATAATTTTATTACGAAACATAGCCTGTGCCTGATTCGTTACGAATTTCGTAGATTTTCTTAAACCATGGTTTTAAAAAAGCAAAAAAGACCTGGCTGTGCTGCAGGTTTCAAATTTCAGCAAAACAAAGACCTGCTGTGCTGCAGGTTTCAAATTCCAACTGCGCTAAAACCATGGTTTAAGAAAATCTAGGATAGTCGTAACGAATCAGGCTATATTTCGTAATGAAATTATGTGCAAATCATATAAAAACGTACGTAAAACCATGGTTTAGTGAAACCACCTTTGTGAAATTCACCCTAAAAATTTTAGAACGATTATTTTTGGAAGAATTTTAAAATAGAACTACAAAGTTCTCCGTTTAAATAAATGGAGAACTCAAGCTCTCCGTTTATTGAAACGGAGAACTCCAGTTTTCCGTTTATTTAACTGCACGACTAAGATTTGTAAACAGATTATTTTGCCAAAAGCTTGAATAGCTTCAATTATTGCAGATTACAGTATAGTACCACCATATTTATTATACCTCAATTTAAGGGGGTAATTGCGTTATTAGATATTTTTTTGAAAATCCATAGCTCAGCGTTTACAAACTCAAATGTGCCGCAGCTTTGAATCATACGATTACCTGTTGGGGCTGAAAGGTGGTACTGTTTTTGACATATTTAAAATCATTTAAATATTTAAATACTTTTTGAATAATTAACTGAGAAAATAGCTTTTAAACAAACACATCGAAATTTTGACGTATTTTCTTGTAATTAAAGTCCTCTAAATATGTCCACAGCCCACAGGTGAAATTTCTAAAAAGTGAGACACATGCCCAGGGATTTTGATCGTTTCAGTACTGTGACAAGAAATTGTGCTCAGGCTTCATTTGTAAGTTGAGTTCTGTGGACGCAGCAAGTTCTCCGTTTAAATAAACGGAGGTTGCTAGCTCCGTTTAAAAGTTCTTCGTTTTTAAAAACGGAGAACATTTAAACGGAAAACTGTTACATTATAGAACATTTCAATCGGGAAACATTCTAAATTAAGAGCATTTTCACCGAAATATCTATTTAATCGGAGAACTCGAGTTCTCCATTTAATTAAACGGAGAACATTTAAACGGAGAACTTAACCGGAGAGCTTCGAAAAACTACAATTTAAATTAGATAAGGTCTCCGTTTAAATTCAAATCGTAGGCTTCGAAAAAAAATTTTAAACGGAGAACTTAAACGGAGAACATTTTGAAATAAATATGTGCTATCATATAGGTTTGTCGTTTAAATAAACGGAAAACTCGTGTTCTCCGTTTAAATAAACGGAGAACTTTTAAACGGAAAGCCTTAAACGGAGAACATTTAAATAGAGAACTTAAGGTGGTAGTTGCGTTTTCGAGGTTTTTGTGATTTCTATGTAAACTTTGCGCCACCAGTACTCAAGTTATAAGTGACGCCTGAGCATAAATTTTTGGGACAGTATTGTAAAGGTCAAAATCCCCAGGCATGTCTCTCACTTTTTTGAAATTTCACCTGTGGACATTTTTAGAGGGTTTTAATTACAAGAAAATATCTTGAATTTTCGGTGCGTTTGCTTTTCAGCTATTTTCTCAGTAACTTGACTAGTTATTAAAAAAGTGGGGGACATGCCTGGGGATTTTAAACATGTCAAAAACCTTACTAACTTTCAGCCCCAACAGGTAATCGTATGATTCAGAGCTGTGGCGCAAACTTTTTGTAAAAAATTTTAATATTTTAGAAAAGACCTTTCTTTAGTCGCTTATACTGGAAAGAAAATCACAGGTTAAATTTAAAGGCATGGCATACATTTAGGAAAGATATTGTTCTACCTAATGCAAAAGACCGCTTGTGATTTGAATCTGTAAACGCTGAGCTATGGCCTTTTAAAAAAACACCTAAAAACGCAATTACCCCCTTAAACGCAGAGCTTTTAAACGGAGAACTTAAACGGAGAACATTTTTTTCGAAAAATTGGGCCCAGATCTTAAAAAAATTGTTGTTGATGTTTTTCTATAGCGCATAATCTGAAATTCTTAAAGTGGGTGATCGAAAATGTACCTGTTGTATGACAGTTGAGACAGTTTTTGACAGACAGACATTTTCAGGTTTGCTTTATATGCTCTCAGATTAGGCTTCAGGCTTGAGCGTAGGCTTAGGGCTTAGAACTTTACTTAGGCATCTTTCTTCTCTGATCGCCCACTTTAACATACCCCAACATCTTCCATGGTCCTTCTGGCTTACAATGAGCTCATTACTATTTTCCATCTGGTATATTCTATTGTTTACATTGTATTGTATTTGCATTTTTACGCGGCGGCCTCAGCCGCCGCGTATATACTATAATACAAAAGTTCAATTACCACGTATCTCTAATCACTGTGGCGAATGCCTTGTAAAAGTTGGCAGGTCCAAAAATGCATTATTTGTGTGAGCGTGTGTGTTCATCGTGTGTGCTAATCTTATCTCAGCGTATAATGTAGTGTAATACGGAATGTGCAGAGCGGATCTCATTGTGTACCTACTACCTAGTGAATATGTATAGCGGTTGTTACGTTCGCACACTGTTACACAAATACACAGCACACACGATGCATTGATGCACGGTTACTGCTCGCAAACACAGTAGACTGACGGAAGCTATCGCAAGTTCGCAACGATGTTTGTGAGGTTCATATATTGTATGATTAGCGTATCTTGACCTTGATTGCCTTGACACTTTAACGTCGAGAAGCTTTTGGTAAAGTATGCCTTGGCACGGCTATGGATGCAATTGATTGAGCCGGTGAAAATATCGTCATTCGGTTTTAACGTTTCGTTTCAGACGTTTTTTTTTCTCAAATTGCTCATTATGAACGGTTTATGAACGGTTTTTGCAAAAAGAATCTTTACTTTTTAAGTTTCTGAAAAAAATGGTGGACCGAAAAACAGGTAGCTGGTTGACATTTTAAAAATTGTTGGCCGTAAAATTTTTGGTGCCGCGTTTTATTTTCGAAGAACATCCTCGGCACCGTACCTAAGCAAGTCGCAACGAAATCTATCGAAAATTGGTTTAACTTTACTCACAAGACGTGCTTGTTTACTGAATGTATTTGCTGTGCATGACTAATGCCGTTTATTTTCTACATTGCAATTGTGTATTGAATGACTATTTAGCAATATCCAATGCGTGCTCAAAGTACATGCTCAATACAGCTATTGGTGATCGAATAAAGTGCTATACCTTTCCGGATGCCGACAATGCTGCTAAATGTTTGCAAGGTAAACCAGGAAATACATATTTGTGCCTGATATGATGGCCAATGAAAAAGTAGTATTAACTTATTAACGAAAAATTCATTATTTGCTATATTTTTTACAACTATTACTAATAATTTAAGACTTTTAAACAGCAACTAATTAATGTACATTAGCGTCAAAGTAGGTTCAAATTAGCGTTTATTTTGTCACCGGAGTAAACAGACTCTAAGAAATGCAAAAATGAAAATAAGACTCAACGAATGAGTCAACTAACTCCTTAGTGCCTTGCCTACACGATAGTCAGAACCCATTCCTAAACTACCCGACGAAAAAGTTTTATCAATCACGCTTAACAGTGAGTTTGAATGCATAGTTAAGTCGACCTTAGAGTCAACGAAGAAGTTTTAAATCGGTTGCGTCCAAGAACGCATGTTATTTTCAAGCATGGTTTTATAGAACATTTTTAGAATAGTGGGACTAAAATTAACTCGTTCAGTCTGGTAACGAACTGAGCCCTCGCACCACGCTTAGCATCATCGATCATCGCCGCTGGGCTGTGTTGAAGGCACTTCGACACCAGCCAAGATCTGTCTAATTTTTTACAGCATGCGATGAATCAGATTTCGTGTGCAACTTTACTGGTTTCTGTGCTCCGGGCGATTCCCACTGTAACAAAGTGTTCGACTGTGGAGACACTGACAGAAGTGATGAAATGGGATGTCGTAAGTAAAAAATTTTCTGCTATATTTTTAATGCTTTCCGAAACCAAAATATTGATACTTGAAGTTGAAAAATATATAATGTGACCTAAAAAAGAATTTGAAAAAGTAACAAGAACTGACGGTGGAAAGTTACAATAATTGTAGATACTGCGGAAAAACACTGAAAATAAAAAAATTATAGACCTTTATTATAGACATCGGTTGAGGACTTTATCACAAGAGCATATGCAGTAACCTACATACGTACGATGGCTCCATTGAGTGCCTCCAATCAAAAATTTTCATAGAACATACCTACCTAACAAATCATTTCCAGTAATTTAATTGTCGTGTTGATTCAATCCTTAATTTTGTTATCCTTAATTTGAAAATTAAAATATCAGCTGTTCTCCACGATAAAAAAACATTAACACGGATCATTACCAGATCACGCAGGTAAAAACGACCAGATACATCCAAAAGGGTCTTGAATAAGTGCTAACACCTTTTAAGGGAGTGTAGAAACCCCAATCCTACATATATGTACATATATACAAAAATACTTACAATATTTCTACTTTAATGTCATTTTCAGCATGAAAACAAATCTATTGGTTAAATACGCATCGTCTGTCGAAATATTTCAGTGCGAATGAAATTTTACTAATTTTTGCTCAGCCGCTAGTACTATAACTTTAATATTTATTGCAAACATTTGAACGGCTGAGCCGTTTTTATTCACAAGTCTCCCTAAGTCTTATTACACGATTTTGAAGCACTAAAATTGGTTGGCCCCTTTTTAATTGAAAAAGAAATTGAAAGTTGAACTAAAGTGTAAACATTAAGAGCGAACGATTTAAATGCGAAAGAAAATTTCACAGCTGAGACTGTAAGTTACGTCAGTTCTCCACAACATTACGCATATGTGCAACAAATAAACTAGCACCCGTGCCTTTTGGAACACTGTTTGTGAATTCTTCTCCTATTATATAATCTACAAAACTTTCGTAAAACTTTGCACAAACTTTTTGCCTTTTACCAAAGAATGCTGGCGCACGCGCATGGCAGTCTGTGTTTATGTTAGCTACAGGAACTATGGCTTATTAGCTAATTTGTGGCTGCTCATTTGCATTTTTTTGTCACACCACATTTCTAGTCACACTATATTAGCCATTGCTGACAACCACACCACCACGGCGAGTCCATCGTCTGTTTTTGTGGGATTTCCTTATTGGTTGTTTGACGAAAGTGAGTTTGGATAAAAAGTAATTACTATTTTTGTAATCAAAATTGTAATTGTAAATTTGTTGAAAAACTATTTAATACTTGAAAATTGGTGACAAAGTTTTAATTGGTGAGTTATGCACCGCAAATGTCTGTATATAGTTATAAGTTTTCTTTCTATAAGAAGTATTGTTGCAGCTGTCTTACAATATATACAAGTCGTATAGCTTTCTAACCATTAGGTCTGCTATGTGTTAACTTTGCACGACTCATGGTAGCTATTGTACACAATTTAAACAATCTGCTATGATGTTGAGTTTACTACATTTATGATTTGCATTTATGAAAAAAATAGTTACCATGATTTTACTATTAATTGTGATGCATGGTTACAACTTACAAGTACATGTACAACCCAAACACATTAACAAGGGCAAGTACATAGATGCTCTAACGAAACCGACTGACCAATGAATATAAAAGCATAAGTAAGTTTCAAGTAACATACATCAGATATTGGTTTGATGTTTTAGTTTTATTCGCCGAACCTAATATTTCAGCATGCCAGGGAGACAACCTCTACCTCTGCAGCAACGACGTGTGTATTTCCAAAAGACAACACTGCGATAACAGGAACGATTGTGGAAATTGGGAAGACGAATTGTCTTGCAGTAGGTTTCTTTAGGTTTTTCGCGCCATCAAGAAGTGGTTCAGATTACAGTTGTTTACAATGATCTTCGCAATGCTTCAATATATCAAATTTTAGCTGAAAAACTTTTACCCTAAACACTGTTATTCAAAAAATATCCATTTGATTTATATAATTTCTTTTAATTTTAGCAATTTATATGATGATTAATTAAAAAAATGATGTTTTAATGTAATAATGTTCCAGACTGTACACAAGGATTCAAGCAGTGCAAGGGAACAGGACAATGTATTCCCGAAAACAAATGGTGTAATTACAAATTTGACTGCGGGAACAACGAAGACGAAGCTGGCTGTAGTAAGCTCAAACAACCAACGCTTTACTTTTATTGCGCATTACTGGCAAAATGTACTCAAGAAATCGATTGCATACTGTATTCAAATAAATTACACTGGAGTATCAAATATTGATATATGAATAGACCGGCTTTAGTGTTAGACTAATCATAATACCTGTTTTTTTAGAATGTCGCGATGATGATTTCAAATGCAACGCAGGCTATTGTAAGCCAATGGATGTGCGTTGCAATGGAGTGAACGATTGTGGAGATTTCAGCGATGAATACGACTGCGGTTTGTACCAATTTCTATCATAACAGAAATAGGTAGGTAGTACCAAGAGTACATAATAGGATTATATCCTATTATGTCCTATTATGTCCTATTATATCCTATACTATCATATCCTATTATGTACTCGTGGTAGTACATAACAGTGTCATACTATCGAAAAAAATGAAACATAGCGGCTGGTGATAATAGCACTAACATTTAGTAGGTAAAGCATCGTTGGAAACCGAAGCCATTCATACCATTTTTCTGAACCATATACCAAACATAATGCCTGAATTATGAATTTTTACTCATTATATATCTCTGCATCATGCTCAACAGTGGTAGACAACGGCAACTAAGTTTACACGTGAGTGCGAATTTATGAAGAATAATATAATAAGAATTTAAGAATTTAAGTCAGCATTTTTGCCACACTTGGATTTTTGAAGTAAATTTTATTTTGCAGAATGCGCAGACTACGAACTCCGGTGCGACAAATACCTCTGCAAGTCGATGGTGAAGTATTGGTGCAATGGCAAAAAGGATTGTGAAGACGGAACAGACGAACCCGAGGGATGCAGTAAGGAGCGCGGATTATTAAAAATTGATTGACAAACTTTCTTGTAACACCATGACTAAATACTTTGGGTTTAAGTTTGAAATATTTATTAAAAGTCTCCTTTTTAATATGATTGATTTTTAACTATTAATTATTGTTAGTCTGCGTTTTATCAGCTATGTAATTACTAAGTAGTTACACTTAACAAGTAATAAACTTTAAATTTTAACTTCATGATCATGTTGTCATTCGATGATATTACTATGAACTTTAACGAAGAACTTGCTTATTCCATTCGTAATATCAAGAGTACATAATAGCGTCTCACTCTATATAGAAGAAGAGCACTCTCCAGCCTGCCTGTGTTCTAGCACAAGCAGATGCGCTGGTCGTTTTCTGGCTATATGTTGACATGCTGTGCAACATGTGGCTGGCCAATCAACGCGTAGATTCTCTGCGTAACACACTCTGGTATATAGAATCGCTGATGCGTTGATAAGCATTAAGATAGGGATGAAAGCTAATAACTCATTATTTATTCATAGTCTGCTCGCAAAAACATTAAAAAAGGTTTGCAATTACCTTTAGGGATATTTTGGCAAACGTTCAGCGAAATTGATTCCGAAATTTTTGAGATATAAACTTTTCTAAATTTCTTAAAAGTTTCTCAATCAATTTTGCTGAAAGTTTGTCAGAATATCCCCAAAGGAATTTGCAAACCTTTTTAATGCTTTTGCAAGCAAACTATAATTGAATAATGAGTTATTAACCTTTTATCCCTATCTCGTTTTATGATTGGAGAACGTGCACCGGCGTCTGACCAATCAGAGAATAGGAGCTTGCTTCTGATTGGCCAGCCACGTCAACATGTAGCCTGAAAACGACCAGCGCTTCTGCCCTTGCTAGACCACAGGCAGGCTGGAGAGTGTCTCACTCTTCTTCTATATAGAGTGAGACGCTATTATCTACTCTTTGTATGTAATATTTGTTTGTAATATTTAATCGCTCATGTTTTCCCTTTTGATTTAGCTTGCAAAGAATATCAATATCGGTGTGATAGTGGCACCTGCATCCCCATCTACGAAATGTGTGACGGAAAGTCACACTGCGCTGACGGCAGCGACGAAACCCACTGCAGTAAGGTTTCACGCTTTGCCGTATATTGTCTCGTTTTTCCCTAATAGTAATTAATTTACGGCATAATTGCATAGCTTACATTTTTTCTGAAGTTCATCATCTACAAACTGTAAAATTCGTACAGTAGCAAATCATGGACAGCCTAGAACGGTCCCTTTGAAACTTTTCTCTTCAATGACTAAACTATTCGTGGGAATATTTTAGACTGTACAGAAGCCCAATACCCCTGCGGTGATGGTAGATGCGTTCCGAAATGGCAACTTTGCGACGGAAAACCTCACTGCAGGACTCATGCGGATGAATTAGCAAATTGCAGTAAGCTTCGCAACTAGTAAAGTCCTCAAATGACTCATAAACAAATTATGTAATTAATTTAATAAATTGTAACAAAATTAAAAATTCTATTATATTAACAAGTTTAGTGCGTCAGGTATGTTAGGGATGTACATTATGTACGTGAAGCAAATATGCGGATCCCCAAATAGACAAACAATTTGACAAAGTTTCTGATGAAGTAATATTCAGAGGGGATGGGGGGGAAGACTTCCCTTAAAATTCGGTCATAGGGGAGGAAAATGGGTCCCTCTAGTTACAGTAAAGTACAGTAAGTAAAGTTACGATAACCTAAATTTTGGCCAAAAATTGTCGAAAACGGTGCTTTTCGGCCAAATAAATGGTAAGTATAGTATGTAACTATATGATTCGAATCGAATACGTGAAATGACAACTTTAAGTTGTGCTTAAAAAATCTTGAGTTAAAAATTTGAAAAAATCGACCCCCGGCTGGGCTCGAACCAGCGACCAGATGATTAAAACTCCTCAGTGCTAACCACTACAACACGAGGGCTACGACAAAGGTAAGTTAAAATTGGTTAAGGGAGTAGTTTTAAATTTTTTAAAAAAAAAAAAAAAAATAAAAAATAAAGGGGGAAGAGAGAAAAAATTAATAAAAAAAAAAAAAAAAAAAAAATTATTAAAAATTTAAAAAAAAAAAAAAAAAAAAAAAAAAAAAAAAAAAAAATAAAAAAAAAATAAAAATAAAAAAAAAAAAAAAAAAAAAATAAAAAAAAAAAAAAAAAAAAAAAAAAAAATAAAAAAAATTCAGTTAGTTTGCTAAACACAATGGAATGATTCCAAAAATTAATTTTATTTCCATAAAAAGAATTTAGCTTAGGTACTATAATAATGATCAGCGTAACATAAGCTTTCGTTTGGTATATTCAAATCTGGATTATCATATTATTCATTTTGCTTAGGATAGTTTATATCTTATTAATTATATCTTATTAATTGTATCTCATTATTTATGTATGAAGTTGATTTCTGAAAAATAGGCAGTTAAATTTGGGCATTTTTATCAAATTATTCGATTTTTACCTAGATAAATTCAGCCAATTTTTTCAAAAATTGCTAATTATATATTACGCTACAGCACGGTATTTCAGCAAATAAGTATTTTTAAAAATTACAAATTTTTACCTAAAACAAGGGCATTTTCTGTCTGACTTGGCACAAGTGCAGTCAAGATGTCAACACGGACAGAGCCCCTACAAAATAGACCCCCGTGTTAATGTATGTTGAATATTCATAAAACATTGTAGCTTGCAAACCGGACGAATTTCGATGTGGCAGTGGGGATTGCAAACCAGCCCGAAGTTGGTGCGACGATTTCAAAGAGTGTGCTGACCAGAGTGATGAAAAGCCTGGTTGTAAAGGAAGTCAGTGATTGTATCTTATTCGAAATTCCATTTTTAGTGCTGTCAAGATGTATGTAGAGGTAATATATATACCTCTAGTTACACTCCATCTGCAACACAGTCAACCTATTTATAACCTTTGTTTCCTGTGTTATTTTGTATTTCTCGGTGAGTTGTAGCTAACCTGGATAGGCTCAGGCTCAGCCTAACTTCATAGTGTTAAGGCCTATTCACACGAGGGAGCATGACCGGGCGCATCAGCGGGCGCACGAGCGGTCGCATGAGCGGGCGCATGAGCGGGCACACACGCACACTTGCCTACTGCATTGTGTGAAGTAATGCAGAGGCAGTGTGAAAATTAAATGCGCACGCTCATGCGCCCCGCTCACGCCCCGCTCGTGCGCCCGGCGCCCGCTCATACTCCACCCTTGTGTGAACACTGAATAGGCCTTTACAAGTAAGTATTGAAGAATTATGAGTACGAACAAGGTTAATGTAAATTAATTATCAATTTCAACATTTCAATTATTTCCAGCTAATGGGCGCAACTCTTTGCATTTTAGTTTGTTGCTAGAAGTGTAAAAAATGTACATAAACCAAAGCATATTTTTAGGCTGCCCACCTGGCTTTTCATCACGTTGTAAAATCAAAGGCAGTATTGGATCTGCAAAATGCCTCAAAGACACATTACTCTGTGACGGTATCGTTCACTGTGTTGACGGCAGTGATGAGAAAAATTGTAGTAAGTGTTGTTCCTTATTAATCCCGTTTGAATCTACGCAAACATAGAAACTAGACTCAGGATTACTCATAGTGACAACATCATAATTTTAACTCTAATGGTTTTGGTTTAAAAAGATTTCTTGCAACTACAGTTCGAAATAAATAAATTTCAGAATGCAACCCCGAAACGACGTTTCAGTGTGCTGACGGTCAGTGTCGGACGTGGAACGAATATTGCAACGGAAAGCCAGATTGCGCTGATGTGTCGGATGAACCTCCTGACTGCAGTAAGATTGGTATTTTATGAAGTAATGAACTGGTTGATATGCTGATAATTAGTCAACTTAGTAATCAGTCATTATTCAAACTAAAGGACTAGACACAGTCACTTACATACAGACATACAGGTCCCATTCCTTTAACTCGCTAAAGAATTTACTTGACGTATAGCACATAACCACTTACTGCTACTGGTTGCTTTCAATTTCAAGTCGGCGGCTGCCTTACTAAAATGTTTAAAATCTCACAAGAGTGAAAGAATTCAAGATTTCAGCATCGCCCTGCTTTGTCAAGACCATTTAGTCGGACCAAAACTCAACGCTCCAGAAGTGATTTTCATTCTCAGGTTTAGGATTGGCATTTTTAAATATTTTTTAAACTACCTATGTAGTTTAGTTGCACTAAAGATTAGATAACAATCGGGCAATTAGATGAAAGGGTTCACAGTCTACCCTAATTGTCTAGAAGAAAGCATTCTCTACTCAGAGCAAATAAGGCATCTATCTATAGGATGAAGCATAAAGCTCGTCGTAACGCCGACAAAGAGAGAATTTTTACGCGGCGGCCTCAGCCGCCGCGTATATACTATAATACAGGACGTTGATTTACATGTATCTGTCTTGGCAGTGTTGATTTACACTGCACAATTAGGTAGGTCAGAGAAAAACATTAAATGTGTGTGGTGTGTGTATGTTTGCGATCATGCTGTGTGTGTGGTTATGTACATGGGCTACAGCGTTTGTCCATAGCCAATACATGACAATATGTAAGTATACCTAATGGTGAATCTTCCTGTATTAAACTGTGCTGTAACAACAGTAGCTAGTGTAAAGTGTAATGCGTTTGCGATCGTAATACACGGCCAGCATACTGGCTACTGTAAACTGATAATCTGGTGATAGAACATTTTTTCTGTGCGGCTGTCACGTTGCAACAGTGTTATAACGAAATCAGTTGCAACAATGTTTTATAGACTGTTTATCTGCACGTCAGAACCGTAAAGGATGGACTTGAAATTACGTCGGCAACTGCTCCGTGCAGCGGTTAGCGATGTCATTGCGCTGTACATCCAACCGTACACGACTGGCTGATGCTTTACATGTAGCCTACACATAATCTTTATAGTGTAGGTATAGCTTTTAGGATAGCAAAAGTTCCAGGTTCTCCTATGCTATAATATATATGTTAGAATACAATTGATTCGTCAAAATATTATTACACTTCAACACATTGATAACTTCACACGTATGCTGCTGAGTGACATTGCGGCGGACCTTGACACGCAATTTTTACCTAACTTTAAACCGCAGATTGACCGGACAAAACTGTCGTGTGCATGTCAAGGACACACGATAGGTAGACAAGCTAGAAATTGATATTAAAATTAAAAATCTTTGCTCCAAAAATTTTTGATGCCGCGTTTTATATTCGAAGAATATCCTCAGCAGTGCAACGAAGTCTTATCAAAATTAATTTAACTCTACTCGCAAAACGTGCTTGTTTGTGTACAATGCTATAAGTTCTATGGCACAGTTTTTGTTCCAGCATGCAACAAAGAGCACCAATTGCAGTGTCTGGACGGCTCGTGTTACAAGGCCAGTGGGCGCTGTGACGGACACGCTGACTGCGCGGATAAGTCCGATGAAGCAGGATGCAGTAAGTTGCAATACGATAGGGGAGATAAAGAAAATTATCTTATCCTCAAGAACATCGGGACAGGGACAAGGACAAATTTCGGCCCGCTGATGTGAAAAATTAACAAAAGCGTTTCGGCTAATTTGCTAAATATTAACTTTTGTCCAGGTAACCTTTTTGAGATTGCTAAGAGACAAAACAATGGGGACACCGGACAACGACAAGGACAAAGACAAAGTCGAGTATCAGCCGGGCTTAATATCTAATGTGTCCATAACATGAACGTACACTTTTTATTCCATACTTCATAGTTGACTGTCAACCATAAAATAATGAAGGTTCATTTCATAGGCGGATGGTTCCATGCTATCCGGTTTGTTTCTATTTTCATAGAACTTCTATAGACTTTAGTCTTACGTCTAGAATAGCAAGATGAACTATTAGACGGCTAAATCAAACACAAACTATGTATAATTTGTTGAAATTTTATTTTTTAAAGGAAAAAACAATGACAAAAACAGAACAGGGGCGCAAATAATTAACTAACGATCAAATTATTTCAATACCTACTCAAATCTACGAATCTTTAAACCTAATTAGTTTTGATTTCTCTTTTAAGAATACTGTTTCAATACTGTGTTATATATACTGAAATCAGTTTTTAAGAAAGCAGTGACTTTCTATTCATTTACAAATCAAGTACAAACAGTGCAAGAAATGGTTGTCGTATGTCGTAACTAAACATGAAAAATATCAGCCTTTAAAATCAGAAGTGCAAAAGTATGTTAGAGGTATCATTGAAAATGCTAACAAAACGGTTAAGCAAACCGTGCCAAATCAGTTAGCATAAGTTATCATAAATAGTTAGGTATTATAAATTATAGCAAACTTGTCCATTATGCACTTTAATCATTATTAATTATTATGCAGTTCAAGTGCTTTTCAGTCACAATGTGGCATTTTTCCACAATAATGGGGACATCACTCGTGAACGTGATAGAATTAGTACTGCATAAATGTCTGTCATAATTAAATTCCCTCAATAATTTTTATAATCAATAATTAATAACTTTCGACAAATAATTTCCCATAATTTACCCAAAATTCAACCTTGTCCCACAACCATGGGCAATCCAGCTTTCACACCGGTCTGCCCAGCGGCTTTTGCTTGTTCTTCAGCTTTGGCTAGCAGCGATTTCAAGTCGACTTTCTTATTGTTATCGAAATTCAACAGTTGCAGCAGCTGAGCCGTTGTCTTGTCCGCCTTTTCGTTCAAGAAGGTCCACAGGGCCAGGGTTTGTAAGTAGTAGGGGTGGTCCATTCCGAAGCATACTTCGAAAATGGTCATGGCTTCGTAGGCGTAGGCTGTGGCTTCGTCCCGTCGTTCCTGCTCCAACATCGTTCGAACCAAATCAAGCAGCTTGTAGCCCAAGTGTCGATCCGCCGCTGGGAAACATCTGAAATAAAAAGTGTGCCTACCATAAAAATAGTTACTTCGTTAATTAAATACGTTATAAATAATTTCATCTACATACATAGCACTGTGGTCCTCAAAACGTAGCCTACAAACATTACAGCTCAACAAATTCGCTCGGAAATTCGGAAATTTTTTGCGAGTCAACCTGTTCCTAATTAGTTCAAAAAACATAAAAGCAGTTTAATAACAATAATAACTATAACACAACACAACTATTGATTGAGTCGAAATTTACGCGTAAAATTCGTACTTTGCGTGGTTTATTTAATGTTAGGCTAGGTATAATATCTAGCATGTTGAGCTGAGGAATTACGAAGATTCTGGAAGGACGCAATATGACTGCGATTGTGACGATCTAATGATTTTGAGAAAGACTTTTTTAGGGAAGAAGCAGCAGCGTTGAGTAATTTTTCCAACGCCTTATGTGGGGTCGATAACATACACTTTTATCAAGTATCAAATAAAGACGCCATAATGGATTGGTCTGCTGCATAAACGACTTTACCTTCTGTAAGTTTCATAAATCATTTTGTGATTCTCTGGGGTACAAATCTCCTGCGCCCCTGTTCCCGAAAAATGCAACGCAGCGGTTATTATGCGACTTCTGTAAATATTATCCTCATGCAGCAGCTCATCAGCTTTGGCCCTCCAGTCCGCCATCAAAGCCTTATTTTCCTCAGTATCTTCTAAGTTGTACTGATTTGGTAGACTGAGCATGAAATCCTGAAATAGAAATAAAAGCAAAACAGATAGATAAGTTGACATAATATTATAAAAAACAAAAACAAAAACATATATACAAAAGCTGTTGCACATAACAGGTTTTAACTTAAACGTGGTATGAGGGTCGATTCACAGGTGTGAAAATACAAAAAACCCAAGTACATTCGTTCACTCAGAATAAATTACATAAAACTAATCCATAGACCATATAACCATCAATCCTCTCTTCACCCCACCATTAAAGCTACATTAGTCGTTGGCTGTGTGACTTCGTAATTTGATCGGCTGCGCGAAAATATTATATAAAATTAATAGAACGTTAAATTGGATAAAATACGCAAAAAGAAATTCATTGCGATCGCGCTGTATTTAATTCCAAAGCATTTCTGACAAAGTAAGTCTAACAGCCTTAAGCTTTACCAGACACTTTTTAAGTGACCTTAACAGGTGAGTTAGTAAAAGTTAGGGTACAGTGTAACATATGCACTAAGCACTAAGCTATGAAAAACTTCCCCACCATTATTAAGCCTTTGCTTATACATCATTAAGTCAGTTCAGCCATCATTACCCGTGCTCTCTCCACAGTCTCAGCCGGGATTACAGCGTGACAAGCGGCGCATTTCAAGTCCACGGGTTTAGTTTCTTCATTCATTGGAATGGCCGCTTTGCAGCTGGGGTTGCTGCATTTAATGCTGGTCAGGTATTCCTCCTCAGAGTCAGTGCATCGTGAGCATTCACAGTGGAAGTACCTAAATCATTATTCATCAGTTGTGCCTGCATGATAGTTAACTCTTGGCTGAGCTTGAGCATCATCACTTGGCTGGGGTCTTCATCACTAAGGCATACAAAATAATGACTCTGTTACCATATAGGTAACACTGGGTGCCTACAGCCCCGAGGACTTTGATTCGCTGAACTAATGCAAATAAGCAACTGAAGAATAAAAAGCCGAAATTATCACAATTGAAACTTGTTTTTTAAGCATGATATAATTTTAGGAATTTTAACACAAAATGTATATATCGCACTGAAGCTATCTCAAACAAACACGAAGGGTGAATATTCATAGCCACCAGTAGAAAGCTTAGCGCTAATACAAGTAGTCGGTTAAACAAAACGATCAGCAAAAAATGACTCAGTTCACTCAAAAAAACATCAGTCGGCGTGTGCCATCAGCCTGTTTCAAACTTGGCTGTCACAATTGGACCTCTTGCCACTCTCCTACCATTTCTTCCACAAATCCTTTCTTCTCTGGTATCTTGACCGACCAATATCGATGTAGGAAATGTATGTTTTTGACCAATCAGCTGCGTCCAATTTTGGCACCAGGGGTCGGATCATGGCGTGAAATCCGTCAAAAACCAAAGCCGCGTTTGGGCGGCATGAGTGGTCGTAACGTGAGACTCCTAGAATTAGTTAGCCTAATTTACTAATACTAACGATGTAAATGGACACATATGACAGTACCACAATTTTTTCTAATAAACAGCCGCACGATGCACAAGACAAACCCTCAGGGCCAACTCCTTTACCGGATTACACGGACTGGACTCATTTTAGTCCGAGGTTTTGGAATGGCAAATCGGGTTAAACGGACTAAACGAGTTAAGATAAGTCAGCGGCTTACTTTTAGTCTGACTCCATTCCAAAACTACCACTGGACTAGCGCTAAAAGTTGAGTCCGTTGAATCCGGAGGTTTAGGAATGGCATTTTTGAGCATGATTTTTAAAGCGTTTAGTCCGATTATAATTAACCCTTTAATCCGGGAAACGAATAGGTAGACCCTCAGTTAACAAGCACCGCTGACTATAAAATAATGCCGAAAACTGTCTCCTTATTTTCAGACAGTCTCAGATGTGCCAAAAATAACTTAAATAGACCCCGAAACAAACCATAATAGTCGTGGGACTATATAGCCGAACTTCTTCAGAGAACGCTTCTAATCCTCTCTTGATTAGTCTAACTATTGCAGCGTTGTAAGCAGTTTAAACACATTAAAGCGACTTTCAAGTTTTAAGTACATAATTACCTACACAAAAGGCACACAGAAATTTTGATGGTTCCTATGTTTTTTCATTCTAACTTTTTGTTAAACCGACATTTTTTTGCTCAAATTCTGCCAGCCAGCTTATCATAGTACATAAATATTACCCAAATCTAAAGCCATTCCAATCTCGATTCCACTGCTATTGTGAATACTATGGCTGTTGATCCAAGTTTTGCAATAGATGTTAAACAACTCTTCTTCCTCGGGACAATCTTCAGCCATAAATTTTTGCATTTTTTCCACTGTTTTCTTGAAATGAGTCATTCTGCGTTCGTCTTCTTTCACTATTTCCTGATGTCCCAAGAGGTCGTCCCATTTGCGATCGCTTTGCCAGAAAAATGTATCGCCGTTTTTCTGTAACAAAATGTTAGAGCAATGAAGGTGTAGGTAGTAAAGAGATTTCAAGAGTTTATTAGAACGTGTTTAATAATTTTCTGGCAACTGCATATTACGAAAATTGCCTTAATACATACTAACTAAATTGTAATAACAACTAGATTCAAGCGACCCCTGACACACATCAGGTCGAGTAAATACTTACAGTTAAACCTTTGTTCAGCAGAGATGCACGGAACCAATCACGAGGGAGGGCAACCCCCTACAGGGTATGGTGGTCCTGGTCCCTGATTTGAGTTTTTTATGGCTACAGCCGGGAAATTTTTGCAACTTTTAGATTTCTAGCTCATTTTTGGGGGACTTTACCGGTCGTCAGAGCGGGGTGAGAGCGTGAGGAAATGTGCTGCCGGCTGAATAGAGTGCTGCCCACCCTGAGGGGGGTGGATATCTCTTAACGTCTCCCCTCCCATGTACATGTATGCTTTATGTACATATAGTAGCATGTATTTAGCCGATTATTTCATCCTATTGCCGAAAATTGACAAGTGTCTAAAGTCTGACCAGAATTTGCTAAACCCTGAGACAAAAAAACAGGGGGCGTGATTTTTGTGACTACTCGCTGTACTCTTGATGCTTGCAATTCGTTCTTTTCGTAATGAAATCGCGTGTTTCTTTTTGTCTCAGGGTCCAGACTTTAGTTTTTTGGTCAGACTTTAGTATAAATTAACTGTGATTCGATGGATAGATTCAACAGCAAACATTACACACCTTAATATGCGCAACTTTATCCGCGATCCTGCCCAAAAATATAACTTCACTCAGCGGCAAGTTGGGAAACACAGCCTGTAATCGACGGCATTCCAGCTTGTGATCTGGCCACGCCTGTTTCTGGCACGCTTTGTCGCAATACCGGGCAAATTTACAGCGCCCGCAAATTAGCAATTTGCCAGACGACGGTCGATAACAACAATAGGAACAGAATTCCTCCACTTTCTGGTTCATAACCAAATAGGCAAACGGCTTGTCGAATGCCTTGACTCGTTGGTGAATGTCTAGTAGACCTAAAATGCTTATTTAAATCAGAGGTGAAATACAGCTAGACTTGAAATAGTTACATAAATAAAACTAAAAAACATATAAAAGTAAAGACTGAAAATAATTATAAGAAAAAATAAGACTATGCAAAAAACAATCAAAGGGCAAAAAAGGTTTTTGTTTGTTTTCGCTCGATGTATCTACATCTCGATCATTATTAATTAGATAAAAAATGTTATCTGTATACGAGCTTTCGGATAAGTGATTAGCAGTAGTAAATTCGATATTTGGGCTTTAATACAATAATACAAATCTGAACATTTCGAATACCTTAAAATTACCCTTTAAATTAATATTAAAGTTAAAATTCTTTTCTAATTCTAACCTTCGTCCAACCGAGCGTCCTCCATTGTCAAATGCCCACACAAAGGAAGGGACTATTGAGGTAGAGAGAACCGCTTGCTAGCAAAGCAGCTGAAAGAAAACGCAGTGCAGTTGCAATGCAGCTAGCAACTGTGCTCGCGAAATTGATTACAAACTTGCACTATGCGAAACCTTGCAATCAACTTGAAGTATGCTAGAAACTAAGATGTCTGTTTTTGACGCAGCATTATGCAAAAATTGCGGTCACTTAGGAGTTCAGTGCCGTAATAAAAAAGGTGAAAGGAAACAAAGTAAAGTATGTACATACAAGTACATTGTCTGTCCTAGTTTTTCTTAAGGACCAATAAGTTAACTTAAAGACACAAGACATGTATCAGTTGCAAAACCTGTTTCAGGTTGCAGTGACTGGTTGATCAAGCGATATCCGGACAAGATCTGTGATCAGATTTTAGACTGTCCAGACTTTACAGACGAAAGTTCTTGCAGTAAGATTTTTCTTTTCAGTTCAAGATGATTCTTTTGAAAGCTTCAGCTTTAGCTCATTTTGAAAGGTCGCTGTATTTTGTTTAGGGAGGAAACCTCACCCCCCCCAAACCCCCACCCAATCGAAAGGCCGGGGGGCGTGTCCTGAAAATTTGGGCAAATTTGGGTGAAAATGGCACTTTTTTGAAGTTTTCTTAATTTTGCAAAAATTACGGTTTTTTTGGTCGATAAGGGGAGAAGTTCCGAAAATGTGCCTTCATGACATGTATGCGACACTGACAAAAAACTAAGGAATTTGAGAAAGTCCTCATGCAGCAATGGTAAAATCCAACGTTACTTCATGTGAAGGTAATTTGTCAAATTTATCATTTAGCATTACATAGCAATTAGCAGTTATAGTTGCTTATTCTTTGCTACGTGCACTTTCTGATCCACTTTTACCGATTCTAGAAGGCTGCACCAATGATTCATTTGTGTGTGCCAACGGCCATTGCATTACGGATGCTGAGGTCTGCAACGGAGTGATGGACTGCAAATATGGGGAGGATGAACGCTTTTGCTGTAAGCGTCAGGACGAAAGTTTACTAAGAAACCTAATGAAAAATTGTCACCGCCACAATTACTGCATTCCATAGATCTTCTAATAAAAGATTATTAGCTGGATTAGATTAACAAGATTAACTGGATAACTCATCATATGATTAACATAAATTTACAAAATTTCGCAAGTAAATGGCTGCCGATAGGGTTTAGTCGTTCTACAAACTTTTACAAACTTTCATCAATCCTATGTTGAGTTACTAAAGTTAATCTACCGCTCATTTTTTTTAGTACGCCTGAGCCACAGCCACCCGAACGTGAACAAAGTGCCCTATTGGAGCATGGAAACGTACGGCCACCTGTACGCCAGGGCGGGCCAGGTGTGGTACAAAGTGTGTGCGGACAGCTACGTCCACTTGACAGCCCAACAGCTGCAAACCATGGGAGATAAGATATGCCAGAAAGTCGTATACTATAAGTTCGTCATACTTCAGGATAAATGTAGTTTTGGGATCTGTAGCTGACCTGTACTATGTAGTCTTAGAATAGTAACAATTTGGTTGAAAATCTGGTGATTTGTGATTCAAACTCGAAAAAAAATCAATATAAATTCCCAATTTTTTGATTACACTTTTCACTAGGCAGAGATGAAAAACATTAAACAAGAAATAATAAATACTACAAAAATAAGGCATCAGAAAGGGGATAAGCGTTTTTTATTGGCCAATTGAATCTCTCAGGCCAATTCCTTTACCGGACTAAACGGACTAAACTTATTTTAATCTGAGGTTTTGGAATGGCAAATCGTGTTAAACGTACTAAACGAGTCAAAATAAGTCAGCGGCTTAATTTTGGTCTGACACCTTCCAAAACTACCACTGGACTAAACGTATTTAACGTGCACGCTTAACATTAGCGTGCATAGTTAAGTCCGTTTAGTCTGATGAAAAAGGAGCGCGCTAAAAGTTAAGTCCGTTTAATCCGGAGGTTTTGGAATGGCACTTTTCAGCATAATTTTCAAACCGTTTAGTCCGATTATAAACCCTTTAATCCGGTAAAGGAATAGGTCTCTTATCTTTTATGTTCTGCCAGTCTATCGTTTTTTCCAGTTCTTCGTTTTTATTGCTTATTTCTTATGTATTTCTGCTTCGTAGGAACCGGGCAAACACTTTCAGAAGTCAGCTATAGGACCCTGGTCTTCCCACTTGACAAATATGTATGTACTATGTATAAAACGAGGATTCACTCAATCTGCCTGTATAGAAGAATGTGGATTTTGTTTATGTTAATGGCATGGGACTAGATATATTGCATTTGAAGCTTGCACGGGAGTGAACTTTGTTTAGACGTGCCAATGTCTCGGAAGTGGTGAAAGATACTGAAATCAGCATGTACGTCAAAATGGACGATGTGAACAAGCTGGAAAACATTAAGTAAAAAAAAATAGCTTTCATCTAAAATTTATTCAAAATTTCATTTAGTTCTTATTATATTGTACATAACCGACAAACGCAAGTACTATACGTGCGTAGCAGGATTCTATCTGTTTTACACTTTTTTCAAATGTAATTACCTACACTAGCTATATATGACGACAAAAAAGCTGTAAGCTCGCGTATCTTGGTAGTGAGTGATAGAGCAACGGCGTTAGATTTTAGACTCAATCCAAACAATTATTTCTAATGAAATCAAGTAATCTATCGGCACCGAAAACTCTGTCATTTCATCGTCTTGGACTCCGCTTATGTGGAGCACTTTTGTGAATCTTGTTGATGTTGCTTGATGTATTTTAGAGTCAACCCAAGTTTATGTCCGAAAAAGAACGTCTTCAATATTCAATGTACCGACATCCGTAAGTCTCAAGAATATAAAATTTAAACCATCCTAGAGTGGCGTCCAATTTTGTACCTTATGTCCATGGTATCATGGTTGGCAGTCTCGGTCTCGCTCTCGGTCTCGTAAAAAAACTGAGACCAGGCTGGTAGTGATCGAACGGGATTGAAGTTCGGGATCGGGATCGGGATCGGGATTTGCGTTCGGGATCGGGATCGGGATCGGGATTTGCTTTCGGGATCGGGATCGGGACCGGATCGGGATTTTACCCTCGGGATTCGGGATTCGGGATCGGGATTCGGGATCCCGTTCGATCACTACAGGCTGGTCTCGGTCTCGGTAGGAAAACCGAGACCTGCCATAGGGTGTTCTCGGTACTTCAGATAAAACTTGAAGTTTTCAAAATTTTCCAAAATTATGAAGATATTTTTAAAATTTAAGTTTCCAAGTAGAATGCCAAGCATGAAATGGTCAAAACTGTCTGCTGCAGAAGAATGTCAGTTCACCGGCAAACTTTGGCTAACTTCAAGTTCAAACTTTGTATATCAAGCTAGATTTTTTTAATTAAAGTTTGAGCTAGAATGGGTTATCTGACTTAGCGATGTTGCATTTGTATGTGGAACCTCTCAAGCACATGTTAAACACTAAAAATACTGACCATGATTTACCAAATATTGCCAACTTCGTAGCTGATTTGTAATTAAAACTTTGCTGGGCTCTGCAAATTCTGCAGCTTTACTAAGCGCGAATTGGGTGGCAGTTTAATTAAATATGTAGAGCCCCAACTATCAAAATAAGCAAAAAAGTAAGCAAAATATACTGGGAGTATATCTATAGGTAAAAAAAAACAAAGGCAAATTTATCATTAGCGAAAACTAAACTTAAACTAATATCAACAACCCCGAAATACTTTTTAGCTAGGCTACAGTTTCTCTTTTCACACTCGTTAGCGGGTACTTAACATCCTCATAGCAAAGCTAGTCCTCTGTGACGTGACCACTGACTGTTTGAATAATACAGGAATGAACACTGTACTCATACTTAACAATTAAAATTAACGAAAATTCCTAGAATGCGGAGTTCGACCCCTGCAGCTGGTGCCGCACTCCCGCATTGTGGGCGGAGAAATCTCGGACGTTGGTCAGTGGCCGTGGTACGCTGGGATCTACAAGGACCAGGGTCAGTGGTGCGGGGGGACGATCGTGAACGAACACTGGATTGTCACTGCTGCTCACTGTTTTGGCGAGTATGTGTGGGATCAAATCCCGGTTGAAGTTATATTTTCACCATTTTTCTTTTAAATAAAAACAGTTGTTGGTTGGATAAAATCATACAAAAATAGATGAAATAATGGTGTCATTGGTGGCCCTCTAATATAGGCAGAATATCATCAGTTGGAAATAATTTTTATCAGTTTGTAATTTTATCAAAAGGACAACATGCATTTATTTAAGCAAATTTAAACAAGAGTACATAATAGTGTCTCGTTCTGTAGAATAATGACACACTATCATGTACTCTTGATATTCTTTACTTCAGGCTAGCCCTCATGTCCGACACCCCTCCCCGGGCAGCCAGCCATCACGAGCGCTATAAATACTATCGCAGTCTCATAAACGATATCGATGACATGACCCTGCTGGCCGATATAACCGGTATCACTCTGCTGGTCCGGGTCGGGCTCACCCGGAACTCGTCCTGGGGTCCCTTTGAGCAGTTCCACAGGGTCAGTCACGTGATCAAACACGCCAACTACGATGACAACAAACACTTCAATGACATAGCTCTTGTCCGGCTGGAGACCCCCATTGAGTGGGGCGCCTACGTGAGACCAGCCTGTCTGCCTGACAAACGAGCCCGCGTGCCCCGCGGCACCAGGTGCAATATCGTGGGTCTGGGCGCTCTGGGATGGATGATGTCTCAGTGTTAGTCGACCGATTTTTCCATTTCATTCACACTAAAAGTCTGACCAAAAATTACCGAACCCTGAGATGAACTTAATGGCGTTATTTTTGTCGCGACTTTCTGTACTCTTGATGGTTGAAATTAAAGTCTGACAAAAAATAGTTGCGCCACTTGAGAAAACGAAACATGTGATTTCGTTACGAAAAGAATAGATTTTGACTATCAAGAGTATAGCAAGTAGTCGCAGAAGTCATGCCACTAAAATAAGTAAGTGGCGCATCTATTTTCTGTCAGACTGTAGTTCTTTTTGTAATGAAATCAGGTGTTTCGTTTTCGCTCAAGATCCAGCATTTTTTAGTCAAACTTTAGACGATTTCGACGATTTTTCTACGATTTCGGTGAATAGTTGTTTATTATTTTTACCATATACAACCTGTCTGACAGATATTAATAAATGTTTTATTTTTCCGTAATACCGTGTAAAAAACTCTTGAAAGCTAATCAAGCATCACTCTAATATAATCCAACATCACTCCATTACCATTAATCTAGAGTCTCTACACCTGCCGAGAAAAAAGCGCTAATCAAAATGTAGTCCTGAAGTCAACGGGTCAATCAAATCGCGTATATCTTATTTATTAATAGTAGAAACGTGAATAAGATAAGGCCCGTTACAGTACTTAAAGGGATTTATGTCAGCTCACCATCGGCCCACAGGCCCAGTACTCAATGGTAGCTCAGATGGTTAGCACGCTGATCTGCAGCTTCGGAGAAGGTGGTTCGGATCCCCCTGGGTCATTCCAATGCTGATACTGTCTTTCTTTCAGTAAGAATCCCCCTCTCTTGCTTGAAGGAAACGGACTAAAGTTGCAATTCCATTAATTAATTATTTTTTCCATAAATTTCTTATTATTTATTATTTTAGCCGATATGCTTCGTCAAGTCACCCTCCCCGTATTCGACAGTGACATTTGTCGCACCTTCGCCACCATAAACGCTCACCACAAAATCACTGACAAACAAATATGTGCCGGAATACCGGAAGGCGGAAAAGACACGTGTCAGGTTAATTCCTTAGTTTGAAATTTTTACAATGAACAATACAACACATTTTAAAAGAATTTAATTTTTCATGTGTACACGTTTTTTATAGCTTGTAGACGATTGTACACAAATTTAATACACGTTTAGTCTGTTTTCCCGTGAATTTAGGCTGACAGTGGCGGTCCGATCTTTTGCCAGCGTAACGATTCCTACTTCGAGTCCATTGGTGTTGTGAGTTTCGGATTCGCCTGCGCAAAACCGCACACCCCCGGTATTTACACAAAGATGGCGATGTACAGGGACTGGATTTCAGCAGTTACAAGTATGTTTCAAATGCATCACCGCTTCGATAAACAAAGGACCGATTCGCACCTATGTATGTCACATAAATAACAAGAATTCAGGCAATTTGAGTGGCTCGATGGTCTGTTTAGTATGCTGACTCTTCCTTTCTTTCATGGTGAAAATAAGCAGTTTAACTCCCTGTCTGATAAAGGCAGAAGATAGAACTAATTTTTGTAAACTCGTATAAATGCTTAAATCTATAGATGATCCAAGCGTACCTCATGCGACTCCGATGCAATAAAAATTAATGATTTGCTCTAATGAATCACTCCCTTAGGTTGCCACCACTACCACAAGCCACAAACATAACGTTGGAAGAGTCAGAAGCAGAACCGACATACAAAAAATTTAAGTTTCTTTTAAATTAGTTCAGTCAGTACTCAGTATGACTATAATAAACTTGTTTAATCCATTAAGAACGAGACCTAACTTCTCTGCAATCTCCCTGTCGGTTTTCAGCCTCCGACATTAACAAAGAGCGTTTGGCCGCTTGCAAAGACGGACAATTTCAGTGCAATCTCGGGGCCTGCTTGCCAATCAGCAAACGGTGTGATGGAAACAGGGATTGCGAATTTTACGAGGACGAATTTAAATGTGACTATACCAGTGAGCAATTTTAATTTTAGGAATGTTTTTCTCAATATTATGTCGCATAACTTTAACGCAATGTGTATGATTTTTTCATACAACTTCTTTGAAAAATCTGATAAATTGTTGCAAGTTGGGAAAATATGATCAATTTAGCTCTTCTCTTATTTGAGCAAAAAACTACCTCAAGTTTCACGAAATTCTCAAGATTTTGACTGCTCCAAATGAAACGTAGCGTAAAATAATCATTTAAAACACATGAACATAAAATATCAGATTAGGTTCAAAACTGTCATAATAATGTTTTAAATAAATCTAACCGAACTGTTTGAGAAACGGGCGGTCAGACCCCAGCTCCGGACACCACAATCGTCGTTGTTCCTCCAACCAGCTTAACCACTCCACCTTTACCGCCAATCTTCACCACAGAAACACCAGGGCCCATCGTCACTGGAGGTCCGCCAGGGGTAACCACGGAAGTTCCTGGAAATAACGGTAAGATGTGTGTTAAAATTATAGCGCATGGGACTCTTAATCCCAGGGTCACGGGGTCGAGACCCACATCGGGCGCCAAAATGTAATACACTGAAGTATTAAAAGACACTTTATGCCAACATGCTAACTGATCCAGAAATACAAATCAGCTAACAGTTCCAGCCATAGATTGACAATAATGATGTGTAGAACAATAGGAATGCATACTGAGTTACTGACGCCTAATTCAGACGCAGATTACGTAACTACAGTAATTACGGAGTGTACGACTAGGTTCACGACACCATCTGAATCCCACAGCTGCAGCAGGTGTGTGCTATATTCCATGTCAAACGTGTTGAAGGTACCGATGCAGTGACCATAGATGGCAATGCAACCGACAGCACCATGGAACCGGTAACAGGCAATCTCACCGGCACCACAGATACCGGTGGCGGAAACCAAACCGGGCCAACCGGCTCAAATGGGACCACTCCAGGAATAGGACCCCCCGGACCAGCACCTAGCGACCAACCCCAACCTTTGTTACCAGCACCAGAAGAAAAAGAAAGCCAGAAAAAGGAAATTGCCTCCCTTCTGTTACTACATTCACCATTACTGTTTAACTGGACGCAGCAAATCTTGCAACCGGGTGTCAGATAACTCTGTTGATTTCAGTCGATTAAAATGTTTGAAATCAAGCCTGACAGAAGTCAACCAATTGTTAACATTCTACAGTAAAATGTCAGGAGTTGTGTATGGTTTTGTCACAGTTTTTGTGTAAATTTGTTGTGCATGCAAATCTTAATAAATTAGTGATACTAAATTAGTGCTATTCAACTTATACATGCATGAGTTCATAAACACTTTTCAGACACGTTGATGTCTACACAGGTTGCTTCCTCAACATTGTTAGGTAAACTCACAGCATCCGATACGAGCAAATACAAGTCAACACAACGCTGTGGACCTTTTTGGGCTGTAAACGTGAAACTTTATGAACTCCTGCGATGACCTCATTTTCAGGCATCATTAACTGGATAACACAATATCCCCCTTGATCGTTAAGGACTTGTCATCAAGAAAAATACTTGTCCAGACATAGCAGCAATTAACACAAACCCTGCCGACAACAAAAACAGCAATACGCTCCCCTTACCATAAACTACAGCTCAAGTTTTCCACCAGCAACTCCTCACTCAACTGAAAAAGTCAAGCTTCCCGTACTCTCGTAGCCTTCCGCCCACCTCAATTGCCTGTTGCCGAGTTATATCTTACACTAGGCATGTTATATAAATTCACTACAAATCCCCTGGGGCCGTATTCTTAAAATTACCTGCATGTAAAGTTAGGCTAACTTTACCCACCGGTACGGTGACGGTTAATTCTGTGGGTGAAGTAACGTTAAAATTTAAAACAAGGTTAACGTCGACGGTTCAGGTTAAAAATTTGCTGAATACATTAACTTTACTTGCGAAACAAGTTTAAGCACTTTTCTGACCGAATCCTAAAGTTAACCTTAGCTATCACATTGGCTTTAGTCATGGTTCGAGAATATGATTTTACCTTCACCTTACCTGCAGCGCTGCAGGTTTGCGCATTAAGATGGCCAGACACGCGAATGAAAAAAGCAGAAATCTGAACTGATTTCTTAAGCCAGAGCTGTTATAACTGATGCTTCCAATGGCTAACGACAACACACTGAATGAAAACGCTAACCCAAGCAGAAATCTTCACAACCAGAAAATTTACTTATGAATAAGAATTTACTGCAAAGCGAACATGAACTACGCCAGCGAAAATATATTAAACTTATGTTGCAATAAAACATGCATGGTAAGTGGCAAACAACGGAAGTACACCAAAACTATTAGCTGTATTGAACTACAACATATCCAAATATGGACCACTAATATAGCCTGACAAAAAGCAGGATCCAAGACTTCTTTTAAAAAAACAGATGGCAAATTTGGTGCTCCCACTGAAAGCCAATTATTAATAATTTGCGGACAGTTTAACGCAATTTATGTGATATAGTAGCTAAAATCAGACCCCTGAAAACGTATTCAAACTTGCTTGGGAACCCTAAAACAATCCAACACTAGAAACTATTTGAAAATCGAAGATTTCATTCAATGATTTAAACCGGAAAAAGGCCTTGACGAATACTCAAACTTATCTGATTTGCATTATTTTTTACTCCTTTTTTCTCTCCAACAAATCAACTACATACAGGTAAAGGTGAGTAGCAATTACATAAAAATATTACACAAGACACAATTCATTAAATTGCAAATTTACAACAAAAATCCATAGTAACCTGAATAGAATAACACAAAAAGAGGAATAGAAGAAATACACCCACCTAAAAGGATACCAAACAAAAAGTAAGATATCACAGAGAAAATTCAAGAACAAAGAAAACAAATAAGACAACAATATAAACTTGAATAAAAGAAACATTATAGTCCTATGTGGAAAACCTATGAATCCTTTTTCACATTTCTGTAAGTATATTAAAAACTATTCTTGAAAAAAAGAGTAAAGACAAAAGAGTCGATAACTATGTAATAATATTACAAACATGAAAAGGCCAATTAAGAATTCTATGCAAATTTCACTTTCTCTACATGTTTGAAAGCAAGCAAAACTTTGTGGAAACGTGCTCACAGCATTTATAATCTTTTGGTGTAAAAAATTTAACCAGAGATCTTAGCTCCAATCAAACTAACAATAATAGTAAAATTTTTAGGTCTGTGGGCAAACCTACATTTAGCTCTTGTGGTGCATAATATTTTACATCATTATCAACAAAAAAATTAGTATATTAATTAGTATATTATATATATATATATATATATATATATATATATATATATATATATATATAAACCAAACATGATTACAAACAATATAGATTGCACATAAATTAGGCACTACAAAACAGCATCGTGCTAACACAATATCAAAACAATTAATGTAGACTAGTCAGGAATGACGGGTTAAGGTTGGATGATTGATTTGACAAATCCTCTATATAGGACAAAGAACCATCTAGTAGGTTTCACAATCAAAAAGATGATAAAAAAATGACATTCAAAGACCATTTTTTGCAAACTCGTCACACAAAATTTTTACTCTTACAAACATCTAAATCTTTATTTCATTCCATTACACTACGCTATTGCTAACAGCACTCTAGATGCCAAGGGGTGTTCGTAGGAACGTCAGCAACTTATTACAATAAATAAAAAATACATAAATACTGGTTACATGCATAACAAATCATTGGTCCAGAATTTCAGCTGCAGCTTTGGCAGAAGGGACTTTTGGATGAATGCTGAACTGGGCTAAGGCTTGTTCCAGGCCCGTCTTGTTTCCAGAAAAATAGGCCGACGACGCGTTGTGGAATAATAACAGCTGCTTTTCCAATACTTTGATCTGAAATACAAAGATAATCATATTAAACATGCCGCAAATGGGCAATAATCAGAAGTCACGGTCGCGCCTTGCATGAAAAACAAGAAAAGCTTTTATAGTGGGAAATTATCCTTTGGCGTGTCCGCCCGTGAGTGGGGGGGTCGACTGCATTATAAAGCCCTGGAGGGGTGCCACATCAAGAGTGACTACATCCGTGGTGGGGGAGGGCAGCCCGGGGTGGTGTAGGCATAATGCCGTACACAGATCCCTGTTACCTTCCCACATAACTACTGTGGTACCCCTGTACCGACCCAATGGGATTTGCTGCTGGGCTTGGCAGGAGCCATGTAGCCCTCTAATCACTTGCTGAAGAAGATAACACGTAACCGAATCGCTAGGATTCGATCCTCGAACCTTCAGAATATAAACCGAACGCCGTAACCACTCGGTCACACTGGCCACAGCATAATTGCTTTTGCAATTATCAGCAAATGGGGATGACACCTAGAGGATTAAAAATCATCATATCTTTGACATTGCAACAGCCCGCGGTTGCCAATGTAAAAAGAATGTGACAACACCTGCTGTTCTTCACAAGTCAACATAATCCACTATGTACACTCGATAGTTGCTTGAGCATTAAATGCTATGATTGACATACCCTGTTATCGTGCAGAAACTTGAGCTTGACCTGAACGTCTTGTCTTAGCTGCTCATATTTTTCCTTGTGCGTCTCAGCGGCGGTTTGGGCATCGTGAAGACGTGCCTTAAACAAAAAAAACAATATTATGTAGATTACAGTAATTTACACAAAAATGGTCAGCGGTTACCTCAAATAATCGCCGACTTCAATTTGCTGCTGAGGTGACACCTACACCCTTTTTGATTCTTGACTGGTTATATCTGTCTACAAAACTATAATTAGCCCGCTATTACTTCTGCCTTGCTGTGAAGCTCACACACACACATAGAAAGCTCAATGTCGTGTCTGCAGGATACAATTATACACAAAAGGTACCAGATATTTTTACCTGGAAGTCGCCACCCCGCGAAGTTGACTGTTGCAGAGTCTCTAAATCATCACGATAAGCATCATACTGCAGTCTGAAAAAACAAATATGTATATTATCACAGCAGTTATCACAAACAGTAGTTAACGCAAACTGGTGCATACTCAATAAATTTAGCTTGGAGTTTGGACACAAAGTACAAGGCGTCAATCATTACACGTTATATGAGCCAAAAAGTAAGAAATGTTTCAGAAATAAGCCTTCTTTATGGAAAAGAGTCAAAGTTCTGCCGAAAGCGGCGTTCGACTATATTCGCCACAAACACATGGAATAGTTTTTAGCAGTGGCGTTGGGTCCTAACACACTGCTATACCTTATGCTATACCAAAACCTTATACTCGAGGCTATTAACTAAATGATTCGAATATTCTGTGGTTTTGCTTTTCCGGGACCAGTGTGAAACTACATGTATACTCTGGGCCCAAATTCTCAAAATTACCGGCAGGTAAAGTTAGGCTAACTAAACCCACAGGAAAGGTGAAGGTAAAGTCGTATTCTCAAACAATGACTAAAACACTAAAGCCAATGTGATAGCTAAAGTTACCTTTAATATTCGGGCCAGAAAAGTGCTTTATGTTGTTTCGCAGCAAAAGTTAATGTATTGTGGACATTTTTAACAATTTATTTAACCATCTGTCGACGTTAACCTTGTTTTCAATTTTAACTTTACCTTTTTACTCACAGAATTAACTTGATCTTCACCTTACCTGTGGCTAAAATTAACCTATCTTTACCTGCAGGTAATTTTGAGAATACGGTCCCTGAATAATACCATGTGACAAAACCGTTCACATCTTCATTTTACAAACTTTAAACCTAAAAATTAAATTTACCTGGCCGTTTCATAGTTCTTAACCGTCAGCAGAGTGTCGTCAATGGTTTTGTTACAAAGTGTGTTCACGGAAGAGACAAAGAAATTCAAGGCCAGCATCAGGGCCTCGCCATTTTTCACCAGCAAGCTTTGAGTCTCGCTGTTGTACTTAAATTGGTCCTAAAAATATAAATAATCATCATTATATAACTCAGTAATGGTCCGTTTCAAATAAAACACTGTGCAAAATCGGAATCGAATGGATACAGATTGTCAAAATATGCAAAATCAAATAGAGGAAGTCACACTCGTGTACTAGTTATGAATACAATATAGACGCTAAAATTTAATTAAAACTTTCTAACTAATAATCACTAAAAACAAAGTATTACTATATTATTACACTAATGAACCAAAATGCAATTGTTTAGATCCAACTTATGAAACTATCTTGACAAAAGGGAATAAACCTTAACTCAGAAAGCAGTTGAGGTTAGCCTATCTTTTTTACAGTTTCTTTAACAGTGAACGAGAGTCTA
>JASANF010000509.1:0-29453 GCA_030248245.1 Trissonchulus sp. WLG1_4
GAAGTTGATATAACTAGGGGTATAGTCAATGCTATTGCGTAGAGGGTTAAACTATCACGTAGTTGGGTTCAGACTGTTAAGGGTGACTTTACTACTACCTAACTACGAGGAACAGTGTCGAATCGAGGAAACGCCTGAAAAGGCAAGCCGCAAGGGGCGAATGCAAGATGGGGGCTAGGCCAATGCCTCTATGCCGCAGAAATCCACGTCGCAGGTTCCTAGTCTACTCTTTCTGGTCACTATTCAATAGTTAACACACAACACGAATTTCGACTCCACGGTTCACTGTTTCAAATATAACAAGCAATAATCACACAGACTGTCAATACCAATCAATACACAATACAGTTCAGCTCGCCTCAGTTCCGTCAATAATTCAGGTGCAACTCAAACAACTCAACAACACTCACTTCACTTCACTTCACACAATCACACCACTTCACAACAACACGACCTTCTCTCAGCTTCACAAATTCACCAACTCATTGGGTGACTAGGAGCGGGTGCCATTTTGGGGTGCCGGCAGCTATTCGGTTTCAAAGGAATGTTCGTTAAGCTACCGTAGGTGCAAGCGGTCCTTTTGGTGGGTTGTTTATTACCACCAAAAGGCAAGGGGGTTAGCTTACGCTAGGGACGCGGGGTAATATAAGTAGTTGTAAAAACCCATAAATTTTTAGATTAATGATAGGGGAATTTAAAAAGTTAGGTAATGTAGAATTTCGATAATAAATTTGAAAAGCAATAAGGGTACTAAGAGGGGGACTGAGTCGAACGTCCCCGTTACAATACGCTATACCTTGCAGCAATGAGCGTGGGAGTTCTCCAGCCATTAGTTGATCCATGACCGCGTCAGCTTTCAGGTTGTTCAGCATCAACTTCTCAGCGTGATTGCGGTAGTAGAAGGGCGTGTGGCCCAGCTGAAAGCAAACAGATGTTTTTTAGCATCAAAACAGTCCAGTCGCATTGAATATTTAATAAAAGTGTGACTAGATACCATGAAAAATGGATTGTAAATAAAATCTTTAAGTCAAAGTAAGCAATAGAAGATTTTAGCGGCCAAATTCCAGATTAAAATAAACGGATTACATTGGAATGTGTGAGATTAATACAACTTTATTTGAAGGTTGAGTGCCCTGCAAAAAAGAGTGCGGAAAAAGATGTGTTTTGACTTCCTGGTATATAAATGCTTTTAATGACGATGGTATGAATTTACTTGCAAAACAAACATTAGTTTTAGGAACTGATCCCACTAGTGTGATAAATTAGAAATGTGACCTGCAAGACTCGGAGGCTGTGGTGTAGTGGTTAGCATTCTTGTCGTCGACGCAAACGGTCCACGTTCAATTCCCGGCAACTCCAGTTCTTTCTTTCTTTCTAAATTGGGGTATCCTCTGTGTTTCAGTTTCAACACTAGATTTTTGGACAAAAATGGCATCACTTTTACAGCACTAAGGAACAGATAAATACACAACTGAACCTTACTTAACTCATACGGTAATCAGAAATAAAATTATTAAAGTTATGAAATTATTAAATAATAAAAATCTTAATAAATTGAATTGAATTATTAAAAGTATAAAAAAATATTAAAGAAACTCAAAAATTAACAAATGGGTTTTCGCACATATGATTTTAAAACAGTACACTCGGATTGAAATAAACGCGGTTAGCTACGGTAAAAACGATTCTATTCCAAGCCCTATGTATATGAAGTACATATCTAACTAAATTTTAATTAAATAAATAAAATAAACTAGCGAAAAAATGGAAACGCTCAAAAACTTAGTTCCTTGTAGTTAAACTAGTAGATAAAAAAATGCCATGTGAAAAATTGAAGTATATAAAATGATTCAGAAAAAGCATCAGGCTAAAGCTCACTGCAAAAGCTAATTTCATAAGTAAAAGCTGATTAAATAATTTAAGCTAATATCTGTAGTCTAATCAGTGTAATTTACATTAATAAAATCTTAAAAAGGCTGTCTGGTGCACAGTTAATTTTTGTTTCAAAAGACAAGCAGCGCCCACATTTAGTCAAAAAAACAACATAGGGGTTTTATCCATAATTTTATTCTGCTGAAGAAAAAAATATTTATTTTTTGAACTACAAAAATAAGACTCTGTTGGTAATAAATTTGGGTGAATGAATTAAACCATTATAATTAACTAACTACTTGACCCGATTTGGAAATGGGTCATCTGTTGTGTGCATGAGTGTGCTTAGCAATAGAAATTTGCATGCTGCTTATATGCAAATAGCGTATAGCCTGTTTTTGTAGCCTGAACCAACCCTGACGCAATTACGTTCTGCGTATAGCCTGTTTGTGTAGCCTGAAACAATCCTGACGCAATTACGTACTGCGTATAGCCTGTTTGTGTAGCCTGAAACAATCCTGACGCAATTGCGTACTGCGTATAGCCTGTTTGTGTAGCCTGAAACAATCCTGACGCAATTGCGTACTGCGTATAGCCTGTTTGATTAGCCTGAAACAATCCTGACGCAATTACGTACTGCGTATAGCCTGTTTGTGTAGCCTGAAACAATCCTGACGCAATTGCGTACTGCGTATAGCCTGTTTGATTAGCCTGAAACAATCCTGACGCAATTACGTACTGCGTATAGCCTGTTTGTGTAGCCTGAAACAATCCTGACGCAATTGCGTACTGCGTATAGCCTGTTTGATTAGCCTGAAACAATCCTGACGCAATTACGTACTGCGTATAGCCTGTTTGTGTAGCCTGAAACAATCCTGACGCAATTGCGTACTGCGTATAGCCTGTTTGTGTAGCCTGAAACAATCCTGACGCAATTGCGTACTGCGTATAGCCTGTTTGATTAGCCTGAAACAATCCTGACGCAATTGCGTACTGCGTATAGCCTGTTTGATTAGCCTGAAACAATCCTGACGCAATTACGTACTGCGTATAGCCTGTTTGTGTAGCCTGAAACAATCCTGACGCAATTGTGTACTGCGTATAGCCTGTTTGATTAGCCTGAAACAATCCTGACGCAATTACGTACTGCGTATAGCCTGTTTGTGTAGCCTGAAACAATTCTGACGCAATTGCGTACTGCGTATAGCCTGTTTGTGTAGCCTGAAACAATCCTGACGCAATTGCGTACTGCGTATAGCCTGTTTGTGTAGCCTGAAACAATCCTGACGCAATTGCGTACTGCGTATAGCCTGTTTGATTAGCCTGAAACAATCCTGACGCAATTGCGTACTGCGTATAGCCTGTTTGATTAGCCTGAAACAATCCTGACGCAATTGCGTACTGCGTATAGCCTGTTTGTGCAGCCTGAAACAATCCTGACGCAATTACGTACTGCGTATAGCCTGTTTGTGTAGCCTGAAACAATCCTGACGCAATTGCGTACTGCGTATAGCCTGTTTGTGTAGCCTGAAACAATCCTGACGCAATTGCGTACTGCGTATAGCCTGTTTGATTAGCCTGAAACAATCCTGACGCAATTACGTACTGCGTATAGCCTGTTTGTGTAGCCTGAAACAATCCTGACGCAATTGCGTACTGCGTATAGCCTGTTTGATTAGCCTGAAACAATCCTGACGCAATTACGTACTGCGTATAGCCTGTTTGTGTAGCCTGAAACAATCCTGACGCAATTGCGTACTGCGTATAGCCTGTTTGATTAGCCTGAAACAATCCTGACGCAATTGCGTACTGCGTATAGCCTGTTTGATTAGCCTGAAACAATCCTGACGCAATTGCGTACTGCGTATAGCCTGTTTGATTAGCCTGAAACAATCCTGACGCAATTACGTACTGCGTATAGCCTGTTTGTGTAGCCTGAAACAATCCTGACGCAATTGCGTACTGCGTATAGCCTGTTTGATTAGCCTGAAACAACCCTGACGCAATTGGGTATTGGGGATCTTGTCTCTTTACGAAGACACACTTTTTTTTGACACGATGCATAAATAGTTCATCTTTGTTTGTGTGCAACTGTGTGTACTGTATAACATAATATATGTGCATATTGCGTATAAACTGTTTTGTTGCCCTGAATCAACCCTGACGCAGTTGCGTATTGCGTACCTTGTCTTCCACGAAGGCATCCGCTCCTGCCTTTTGTAGCAGCTTAATGTACAGCCCTCCATTTTTGTCAGCAGCTGCGTAATGCAGTGGTGTACGTCCCATCTAAAAAGTGCACAACGGGACACACTCTGTATTCCATTCCAAACCATGAAACACTGTTATGTGCTTTTGATTTGACAATACCAAACCATCAGACAAACACTATTATGTACTCTTGATAATTTCAAGCCATGACACAGCATTATGAACTCTTAACAATGCCATACCTTGAGACCGACACTACTATATATGTTTTCTTCATAATACAAAACCATGAGACAGACCCTAATATGTACTGTGGATATTTGTCTTGCTAATATATATCAAGCCATGATCCAGACACTAGTACCTATGCACATACCTACTCTTGCTAACACCAAACCACGAGACACAAGTATGTACTCTTGATAGTACCAATCCACGAGACAGACACTATTACAGCTACGCTTTAATTTCAGTTGATAAAAATTTCGTCTTCGTTTTCGCTTTCGTTTTCGCTTTCGTTCAATTTCGTTTCGTTTTCGCTCTTTGCTTCGGTTTCGTTTTCGCTCGTTGTGTAATTTGGCAGCTGAGGCGGTCTCAGCTGTCAAATTTATGGCGCTATGCTTCTTTAAAGTTTATTTACGTAGCTGAGACTGAGAGCGGCAAACATAAATAGCAGAGCAATACTCAGGGCAGCAGAAAAAGACAGGCGCTCTCATCCATTAAAAACTAATCAAATCAAGTGTCTAGGCTTACAACTTTTGGGTCGCAAAAGAAATTATTTGAGTTTCGTGCATTTCGTTTTCGTTTTCGCTTTCGCTTTCGTTTTCGTTTTCGTTTCGTTTTCGTTAAATTTAGTTCAACTGAAATTAAAGCGTAGCTGTATGTACTCTACGGTTAATATCTCTTGGAAACTATGAGAGACTATTATGTACTCTTGATGACATACAAAGTCGACAAAGTTGACGGTGTGCTGGAACTTCTGCAGTAAGTATCGCACGGCGTCCGTCTGTCCGTAGAGCACGGCGTTGTGGAGCGGGGTGGCGCCATGCTGGTCTCGGGCCGCGGCCAACTTTAGGCGGTCGATCAGCACTCGGATTCGACGCACGTCGCCTTCTTGCACTGATCGATGGATGGCTTCCAGTTTGGCCTGAATTGAGACGATTATTATAGTGTTGTCAATGAGAAACAGAGACTATGAGACTTGGCGGCTGTGGGCTAGTGTGGTCTTGTGGTTAGCATTCTTTGCGTCGACGCAAGCGGCCCGGGTTCGATTTCTGGCGCCTACATTTCTCTTTTTCTTTCAAAATTTGGGTTCAAAAATTCACTCTTAACAATAGAAAAAACTGATTACTGAAGATAGAAAAACTAAAAAATGAGCATCTAAAAGCCGATTTTGCTTTGCTAAAAAAGGAGCTGGTCTAAAACTGATGCTGAATAATTGGCGATTCAGTTTACCCAGGTGAAGTAGGTTTTACGAAGCGACTTAATTGAATCAATAAGAGTTAATTAATAAATTATTTAATTTTTTGATTAGTTATTAATAAAACACTGAAATTAAGTCGATTAGGGATACAGGGTCGATTGCTACAGACGTATGTCAGGTTCAGCGGTATGTCGTATTTAGCCGGCAAATTGCAAAATCGTCACGCCACGTCAGCGTATAAGACAAAATAGCGACGTTTTTTTTTCGCAAATTTGCCGACTGAACCCACAAAGAGCTGCAAATAGAAACAGCGATTGGAACAGAGAATAATGAGTCTAAGCGAGCAACAGAACTATTAAGAATAACGTCAAAAGCAAATATATAAATAAATAAAAATAGAATGTTTATAGCTTTATCGACCAGAAATCTGAACCTGGTATTCCGGCAGGGCGTCCAGGAATTCCTGGGAAGCGGTATTGTCGGAGGTTTTGTCGGCGAGCAGAAAGCCCATCCCATCGAGCACCAATTGCTCCAGTTGCTCCACGTTCCCGTTCTTCAGCCAGTCGTCCATTTGTTCCATCGGGGGCGCCTCTGAAATTATTGATAGCAAGAGTACATAATAGCGTCTCAACAAGAGTACATAATGGCGTGGCACTCACCCTCTATAAGAGTGAGACGCCATTATGTACTCTTGTTGATAATGATTGTGGAATAGTGCAGTTTTGTAATTTTGCAGTTCAAGACAGTCGTAATAGGTGCATTTAGGGGGGGAGGAGGTAGGGGGAGTATCAATTTCGGCGGCAACGGATACTCAGTAGTGAGTACTCACTTCAATGTTCATTAACCACCCTTCGTCCCAAAAATGCCATAAATTCAAAAAAATTGTGAAAAACAAATACAGAAAATTTTTATTAGGAAAGCTAACCTTATAGTATTTTCACCTATATTTCCCGATCGATTATGATTTTTTTACCTTCATTTCCCGAGAGTTTATATTCAAATTTAAACATTCATTATCATCATGAGAAATAATTTAAACATAACGCACCAAAAGCCCGTTGTTATACACTGCCGAAACTAAGTTAGCAACTTTCATCATGTGCTGTGCGAATATTGGAACAACTTCAAATCTAACCCCCTCTAGAATAATCGAACTCTTCCATATCGGATTTGCTGATTCCGGCAAACGAAGACATTCGCGTGGTATTCTGAGAAATAATGTTTTCTAGAAGCTCAGGTTCGTCAAAATACGCCGACGGCAATTTTCCAAACTAAAAAACCAACACAGAAATATTCAGCAAACCAGTCTAACGATGAAAAATAGTATGGAGCAGTATATTATATTCGGCAGTTGTCTGAGGATAAAATCTGTTTCTGTTGCCTAAGTTACTGTATCAGGGAGTACCGGTTATAAAAAATAGAATAAGTTAATTTGAAAAACAATAAGATGTGCGTTTAAGTTTAAGTCTCACTAAAAGAACTAAAGTCTCACCAAAAATTAAAGTCTGACCAAAAGATACTGAACCCCGAGACAAAAAACACGTAATTTAATTACAAAATAACCAATTTGGGTCATCAAGAGTACAAAAATTGCAAAAATCAGGCCACCTGTTTTGTCTCAAGGTCTGTAATTTTTGGTCAAGAAGGAAGTAAAAGTTGATCTTTAGGTGAAAAAAATGTCAGCTGGTTTCGTGTAACTTGATTTTCGAGCACAGTAATAACATAGATGTGACAAAAGTAATGCACGCAAACGTACTTTTTGGTACTTGACCGTAGAAAAGTCACAGGGAACCTTTTTAAATGTCAAATTGGTTTTTAGGTTTTTTCATTTGCACATAAAAATGTTTAAATTACGGACAAACGGACATCCTAATAAGGCTCGAATCATACTTTCGTCCGTATGTCCGTTCACTGTTCAGCCGGCAGCATGACGTCACTAGCAGCCTAGTGCAGTGGATCAGCCAGCGCATGTGACGTCATTATTTCGTCATTTTGTCGGCTAAACGGACATACGGACGAAAGTATGAATCGAGCCTTACGGACAAGTAGGAAACCGCCTGAGAATTCTTCTTATATGTAAGCAGAATTTTGACCAATTACTAACACAAACACTTTAAACTATTTTTATTTTTTTATTTTTTTATACTTTTAGCCCACTTTAGTAACAATTCTTAAACTGGATTAAACTAATTGGATTAAAATTTGATTTTTCAATAACTTAAGACAGTGTCCATGAATAAATTGTAGTAATTCTTAAACTGGATTAAACGGATTAGATTACCTGAAACTTGGTTTTCCAATAACTCATGACATTAACCATGAATGAATCATGAACAATGAATCACCTTTGCCATACAACATTTTCTGTCTCAGTGCGCAAAACTTAAATCTAGGTATCAAAACTCTGAGATGAGTTATTAAGCATTAAGCAAACAAAACTGAATCTAATCCGTTCTAGAGTTCTGCCCGGGCCTGTAGCGGGCCGAGGCCCGGAGAGATTTTTCAGAAATGGGCCCGGCCCGGGGCCCGGTTCGTAAAATTCCGGGCCCCGGGCCGTGCGCGGCCCGCCGGGCCTAGAAATCCGCAAGCCTAGGGTCGTCTCGAGCTTCAGCAACGTATGAACAATGACTGCATTCCATATATATTGATTTTTACAAGTGCGCAGGCACTTATACTACACTCAGACGCACACACAATGCATTTTCTCACTTGCTGAACTCTGTGCCGGGCCAGCCCGCGGGCTCCGGGCCTGCTCCGGGCCGGCCCGCGGGCCCCGGGCCGATAGGCCGCTACGACCCGCCGGGCCTGTAGCGGGCCGCGGGCCCCGGGCCGGCCCGGAAGCGCGCTAGCCGGCCCGGCCCGGAAAATTCGCTAGTGGTAGAACTCTAGTCCGTTCAATTCGATTTAGACTACAAAAATCACAATTGTACCTGTAACAGTTAATAGTACAATCTTACGGTTAATTGCGGACACGGACAAATATGAATCATATTTGAGTGTATACCGTAGATGCACGTAGGAGCACCTACCTACCCCTCTCAGACAACAGGTACCCCACCTCAACCCACCCACAACCCCTTTATGGCTGGAAAGCGCACCAAAATTTAGTCAAATATAAAAAATGCAAAAACAGGCCGGCAGTGGCCAGAAAAATGGTCTAAAGATCAATTAAAAGTGAAAAAATAAGAAATTTTCCTGGCTGTCGTCGGAAAAAACAAATCCAGGGACCACCCCCACTCCACCGGGGGTCAGGCATCCCCCACTTGCCGATTGCTCCTGTGCATCTCTGGTGTTTACGATTTACCTTATCAATAAGCTCAGGGTTCGCTCCTGACTCTAGAAGAACATTGTAGAGAGGGTTGTCTTGTCCGAAGCCTGCGGCATAGTGTAAAGGCGTTCGTTTGAGCTGTAAAAAAATTAATACACGTCAAGAGTACACAAAAATGTCTTAGAAAAGCTGAGAAGCACTTTACATGCTCTTGGTGCTAAGAAGTTAGCACCTTAATGTAGCGCAGCTATGATGTTAATAAATAAACGAAATTCTAATTAGCTTTAGAAGGGTCTTATGCAAGACAAGACAAGTCTCAAGCTGAGCTTGACTGGTTACCATGGCGACAGGAGTATTAAAACATGTTGCTTTGATGATTTTAGTAGATGTCACAGCGGAGAGGAAATACGACACTACGTATGAAATTTCCATAAAAAATTAAAAAATCCAAGTGATAGTTTCTGAATTATGAATAGAAAAGGGATTAATTATTGCTAGCCGATTGACTCAGAAAGCTCAGCTGGAATAAAGGTGCTCAATTTTCACTTAGCTGTTGCAATGGGTATGAGTTTGTAGCAAATATTAGCCATCAGTCAAGCGAATCGTAGCAGCGTTTTTAGCTACGGCGACAACTAGACATAAATTTTAATGATAATTTAATAATTTAATTAATTGATTTTAATTAAATGAATCACATAAATTTGATTGTGGACGTAGCTAAAAGGCTGCAAATCTGATTGGTTAATGGCTAAGCATTGCTAGACAAACGGACGCATTTGAGAACGCTCCCGCTTGGGTGCTGTTTTGGCAGCTAATGTGCAACGCATCTAGCGCGCTACCAATCTTACATAATATATATGATATGGGTTCAATTGTATAAACATTTCAACGGCCGTTAAAATCGACGGCCGTTAAAATTGATCGAATGTTTTAATGACGTGGTTTAAACAGTGAAAAATAATTTCAACTGTGATTTTAAAACGAAAACTCTATTGAAGTAGAAACGGCCGTTGAAATTTTTTATACAATCCTGCCCTGATCTTCTTCAATGATCATCAAACCCACCCACCCTGTCTCTCAGATTGACGCAATCAGGGTAGCGTTGAGCGAGATAGGTTGCTATGGCGACCTGGTTTGCTTCGACGGCGTAGTGCAGCGCGTTTCGGCCCGCGCGATCTCGCGTCAGTGCCAGTTTCTTCCGGTCGATCAAACCCTTGACTCGACGTAGGTCGGCTTCCTGAATTGCCTGACGGACTTGCGCTAGTTTTTCCTTAAAAATAAAAAAAAAACAGTTAAACAAGTGTTACGCAGAGTTTTACTGAACACGTAGAACAGCTATGTAGCTAGGTTACTTACTGATACGTTACTGATTCTCCTACTTTTATACCCTGTTTTAACGTCATAACATTTCATACCTTATTTTAACGAACCCACACAGCTACAATTAGCATTCTGAATAAATCAACCAATCAGCTCGCTATACTAATCATTATCACCATTAACTACATAATAAGCTACCTAGCTTTATGACGTTAGGTTCTGAAACATTTTGAATAGAAAAAGTTGAAAATTTGGCTATGACGTGCACTGTTTGAGATCATTATGCTGCGAGCTGTTGTTCTGGAAGCTGCAAAAAAGTTCGATTCCTAGAAGATGACATGTAGATAACTTTTCACAGTTAGCGATCTACAACGGACACAATCAGGAGCATCACAGTAAGTCACTTAGCCTAATATTTGAAGTCGAATGTATCCTTTTGCTGCCAAGAATTAAGGTAAAACACACGTCCGCAAATGATCAAACAATAGCTGGCTTATCTAGAGATGGGATCGGTTCCACTGGACCCGAACGGAACCGGAACCGAACCGGCAGCAATTTGGGAACCGGAACCGGAACTGATCCAACCTTTATAATGTACACCAATGTGAATAACCTGGCACTGTCCGGCGGACTCCAGGAAAGCAATGATTTGTTTATACTCGTTGACCTTCCGCTGAACCACGTCCCCCTTCCCGCTCATTAGTGCCCCCTCCAATCGTTCGCAATCGCCCCGGTCGATCCACTCCTTGACGTCCGCGGCTGTGGGGGAGGGGGTCGAGTCCTTGCTAGAGTCCATTATCGATTGATTAATTAATAATTGATAAGTAATAATTTGTATGAATTATATAAAGAGCAGTTTTTGTATGAGATTCTTTTGAATGAGGCATATTGGTGTGGTTTCTGGCAAATAATGAAATAGTTATATAAAAGATAAATAATATACATATGTAGCATTTTGCATATTAAACAATTGCTTTGCTAGCTGTCTTGAACTTTGAACTTAAAATTTTATACCTATGTACATAAATCGATTACTTTGCTAGCTTGATATGAATGAACCAAAAAATATATTTAAATGAATGTACTTTGCTAGCTTAATTTTACCTAAGAAGTGTATATGTATATCCAGATAAACTAGACTAAAAAACTACAACTGAAAAATAATTTTGGTCACAACACAAGTCTGGGTATGGACATCGAGCTATGAATTCATGGAGCCAAGACGGATATTTTGTGGCTACCACAGATGGTGAATTCACCAAGAGTACATAATGGGAAGAGTATGACACTTTTACCACTAGCCAGCTTGGCAGCGCGGTAGACGCGGTGCACACTAGTGGCCAAAACGTCACAAACGGAACCCGGTCCCAAATGGGTGCTAGGGCCCAAACGGGCCTCACTAAGTAGGAAACGAGCCCTGCAGCGTACTTGATTAGTCCCCACAGTGGGCCCAAACGGGCACAAACCCAAACGGAACCCTTGTGCAAAGTCATCAGCCAAATAGATAACAACTGCCACTTCGCTCCGACAGCAAGCTGAGATTACGGCAAGTAGCTAGCTTGTGGGCGGAGCCACGTCTGAACTTGTGATTGTGTTTAAAGATCCCGTATGGGAACGTTCCAAGTTTATAACTGGCCTACTTGAGTATGTTGCAGCGACCATTTGAGTACTTGGGGGGGGGGGGGGGTCCGTTTGTGCAGTAGTACCGACTTGGGACTCTTTTCCGCCGCTAATGTGCAACGCATCTACCCCGCTGCCAAGCTGGCCATTGGGAAGAGTGTCTTGCTCTTATGAACCATGTACTCTTTTGATTCCCCATGCAACTACTGAAAGAAAGGTGTTGCTCAATTGAGGACGTCGGATGACATAATCAGAAGCGTCGAATTTCGCAAATGCAATTTGATTTGCTTATTTTGTCTTTTGTACTGTGATTATTTATGTAATAAAATCAGCAGCAGTCCGTATAATTAGGTAATATTACGAACCATAACGCATTATTACAGCTTTTCCTATCACAGCCCCTACACAATCCCCTAAAGCCCTGTCATACTTGTCCTTAAGAACCTAAGGATAGGGACAAGACTCTAGGACTGACTATTTTCAGTCAATGGTGTGAAGCGATGGTCGATGACACAATCAATTACCTAAGTAGTCCAATGTTTTGCCTGCTTAAATTCCGGTTCAAACATCTGATTGAAGCGTATGTGTATTTGTCTCTTAGCGATTTCAAAAAAAACTGCAAAGCCAAATAGGTCAGTTTTTTGGCCAATTCTAAACCGTATAGCATAAATTAGCTGAAAAGCGTTCGTACATTTTTCACAGACGCTGACCGAATTGTCCTTGTCCCTGTCCCTGTGTCCGTAAAGACAAGTATGAACCGGGCTTAAGGGCTGGCTGTTTACTTAAGGAATTGCTTGAGGACAAAACGACAAGGACATGTACGAACCTACTGGCTTAAAACGCCTAAACAATACTGCTAAAGCATAAAAAAATAAAAAATGACAATTTTTTCCAAATGGGAAAACGATCAATGATAAGAACATATGAGCCCATCATATGTTTGCAATTGTTATTAAAGTATCAGACGATATGAGCTATATGAGGTTATATGCTGCTATTGCCATGGAGATATGGCTATGGCTTATTGTTAGCATGTCAGCATAGTAGTACCCTGGTGAAGGAACGTGCATCACGTTAGACCGTAAATGGACTCATGATTAGGGTCCCTTTCATGTTGTTTTCGTCACTTCATTAGCATATATGCATAAAACCTGTGGCATACAATTAGTACAGCTACTTCCGGCCTATATTTGCGCTGTTAAAGGGGCAGATAGCTCGAATTATGTGAAATATAAACTGTAATTTCAGATTGTTCAGGTACCTTATTTCCTCGACTATAGCCCCGGGGTTTTTACAGAGCCCCGGGGTTTTTACAGGTACCTTATTTCCTCAACTAGAGCCCCGTGGTTTTTAGACCCCATTCAGAGCAGTTTTCAAATCCAGAAACAGCTTTATCCCACCAATAAGAATTGACCCCATTCAGAATTCCGTTCCTAAAGCTATTGCCAAAAAGTTAAAACAGCCAAATATGAGATCGTTTCTTGCACGCCTTTTCTGCACGGAAAACGCTGGAAGCAAAGGGTAGGCAGCTGTTAGATTATCAATAATCAATTAAATGGTGGGTCAAAGTGCCTTGCGGGTCGGCTTTAATGGCGCGGGTTTGGTCTTAAGTTACCCACATTATTTGCCCCGCGTCCACCTATGAGATTGAATGCGTGAAATATAGCTAAAAGGTATGAATAGGTAAATTGAAAACACATTTATTGATAAAGGTTACTGAGTTTTATTATTATAAATATATTTTCATCCAAAATATTAAGTCCTGCATACCTATTTTGCTTACAGGAATACAACAACAGAATACAATACATGACACCATTATAGATCAAATATATCATCTATGATAGATGTATCCATGCAAAATTCTCATAGGAGCATTAGGTGTAAATAATACAGTAGCTCAAAACAAAACAACATTAAATCACGGAAACAGCACAGTACGCAAAAACCCCGGAACAAGTAATCACAGCAGTCTTGTAGACAAAAAAGTATGCTAGTCTAGAGGTGAAAAACGTTTCAATTCCGTCGTAAAATTTAAACCACAATTTCAGGTATGAATGAGAAAACATGACATCAAATTTATCAAATCCACCTAAACAACTAAACAAGCATATGCACGGCAGACAGACACAAGACAGTTTATATTGAAAAAAAATCATCAATTATTATTAATAGAAAATCAGCAATATATCATACAGATAAATACAACAACTCAAAACATACATAATAACAATAAAACAACACATTTTTTAATGCAATAGGAGTAGCGTGGACTCATTACCGGCTGCAGTGCTAAGTTGTGTTGGCTAAAGCCCGACCAAAAAATGAGAGAAAACCTGCAATTAAATTTTAACAGCTACTGGTTCTCTTGATACCCAAAATCTGTTTTTTTCGTAATGAAATCACATGTTTTGCTTTGTCTCAGGGCTCAGCATTTTTTGGTCAGACTTTAGTTAAAAATGATAACCTCCAGAACTCTGTGCATGATTTACTTGGCTCTCACCTGGATTATCAACACAACGATCATGGCCTGTTGCTGAGATATACAAATCCTAGAATTGTAACAATTTTACAAATCCTACAATTGTAACAATTTTAAGTCAAAATTCTGGTGATTCGTAATGAATTTAAATGGTAGATTCGCAAGGAAGATCCTGGTTTCGCTCAAGTTTCGAACTTACAATAATAGTTACAATATAGTTACAATAGTTACAATTTTAAGACTTATAGAACTGAGAAACAAGCCCCCGGTGTTGTTCACTCATTCCCAACGAGTTTTTAACCTAACCAAAAAATTGAGTTTTTAACCTAACCAAAAAATCAAGCACAGTTACTAAAGTACTTGTGGTGCAGTAATGAATCTACCCTTGAGCTGAATTTCACAAACTTGGTTTGAAACGTGGTTTGGAGAACCCGGCTTTACTTTAAACCCGGACCTGTTGCTAAACTTTACGGCTGGAGTTCACAAAGGTGGTTTTACTAAACCATGGTTTTACGTACGTTTTTATATGATTTGCACGTAATTTCATTACGAAATATTGTTTGATTCGTTACGAATTTTCTAGCTTTTCTAAAACCATGGTTTTAGCTCAGTTCATATTTCAGCAAAACAGAGACCTGCTGTGCTGCAGGTTTTAGAATGGTTTTAGAATCAAACCATGGTTTTAGAAAATCTAGGAAATTTATAACGAATCAGGCTATATTTTGTAATGAAATTATGTGGAAATCATATAAAAACGGACGTAAAACCATGGTTTAGTAAAACCACTTTTGTGAAATCAACCCTACAAGTCTTCAATTGTAACAATTGTGATGGTGCAAAATTAGGTGATTCTTTAGGAATTCATGTAATGACATTTTGTAATGTAACATTCGTAACAAATCACTTGAATTTGCTCACACAATTCTTACATTTGTGACGTGTAGAACACTGTAGGACTGAGCAACAGGTCAGTGGGGTCAAAAAAAGATGTCAATGTTAATTCAGAAATAAGGTTTGAAGCAAAGCCATGTTTGTGAGAATCAGTCTTGGGTAATGGCAAACGCACAGCGCAATAATTATTGCAATGACTGCGATTGTAGCAAGCTAGCTTTTGGAGTCGGGATTAACAAGAGGTGTCACACTAATTTATGTCGAACGCGTATTGTATGATATACATAAGTTTCTTGATGGAGTCTAAAGCTGAACACCTTTTGTGAATTCCAACCTATATCAATTTCAGCCTTGAATTGCTAAAGGTTTAGTTTTGGTCCAACAGTAGTTAGCTTGTTCGCTTGCTTGCTTAAAATAATACAAAAAACAACAATAACTTTCATATTTAGCTGGGCAGGAAACTTCTTTGGTCTTCTTTACGCATGGATCAATTGGTTTCCTCTGTCTCTGATTCATGGAGAGTTTCATATCGTTGATTCGGTTTCTTGTAATCGTATGCATGGCTGAAAAGTTAAAATTGAAAAATTAAAAAGAACAAAAACTAGGTACTGAATCAAGATTCATTGTTAATGAAATTGGACCCACGACAAACTCACTCTGTCAAACAAATCCGTCCAAATAAAAAATATAAAAGTAGCTAAGCTAATCAAACTCAACTCAGCTTTACTAGATAAATTGCAACTGCAGACAGTGCAATCAGTATAGGAATAGAATAGTCTTAATTTGCCCGTCCCCTTGAGGAGCGCTCTCAGAAGCACAAAACAAGCCAAAATTAGACCCATAGGATCAGTTCATACTTACAGCCGTATGTCTGTTCAACTGGCAAAATTACGAACTAATTGCCAGTAATAGTGCACAAAATCAGTATGTGTCGTAATAATTTCGTAGTCATGGCTAAATGAACATACTGCTGTTAGTATAAATCCACCTAACCACTGCTAAGGGTCATATCCAAAATTGGATTTATCGGATTAGATTTAACTGTATTTCGTCAATAACGCAGCGTCAAGTGCACGTAATTGGCTGAAACTTGGCACACTTCTAGATAATCTACGTGAGACGTGTAGGACAAAATTTCAGCCTATTTTTATTTTCTGTTGTTTTATTTGCAAAAATGGCTAAATCTAATCCGTTAAATCCAATTTTAGATAAGACCCTTAGCTGACCGATAAGCCTTGGTAGCTCAACTGACCAGTTTTCCAAGAACGGGAAACACGGTGACTAATCGCAGGACGATGACTTCGTTGAAGTCAGCTAATGTTGGGACAAACTGTTGGATATGTTGTTGCTGTTCTGACCAAAACGGCTGCTGGTGAGATAGCACCTGAAATAAAATATGCTAAATAAAAAATAGAAATTTTGACATGTGCACTCAATTGTATAAAGATTTCAACGGCCGTAGAATTGTTTGAATCTTATAAATAGTGAAATGATGTGCTTTCATCATAAAAAATGCAAATTTCAGCTGTGATTTTATAAACAAAACTCCATTGAGTTAAACGGCAGGTAAAATTAATGGCCGATCAACGGCAGGTAAAATTAATGGCCGATCAAATTTGGGAAAGTCTTGATGCAATCGAGCCCTGTAGCCCGTTTCAATAAACTCACAGGCCCACAGGCACAAATTTGTGGGCCTGTGACCTGTGGCCACAGGTGCATGTGAATTCCGTTTCAATAAGCATAAAATGCTGCCTGTCACAGGACACAGGCACAGGTCATAAATTCACTGCTGACGAACACAATTTGACTGCATGCTCCGCTTGCCAGCAAACGCACGTTTTTATGGCTCAGTAATATAAATTCGAGAAAGTCTTGATGCAATTGAGCCCTGGTGAACATGCATATTGAGCTACTAAGTTTTTATGGCTCAGTAATAAGATTGTTTCTGGAGTTACATTTTGCTAGACCAAATACCAAACTCACTACCTGTAGCCCGTTTCAATAAACTCACAGGCCCACAGGCACAAATTTGTGGGCCTGTGACCTGTGGCCACAGGGGCCTGTGAATCCCGTTTCAATAAGCACAAAATGCTACCTGTCACAGGCCACAGGCACAGGTCACATTTTCGCAGGTGACGCACGCAATCTGACCGCATGCTCGGCTTGCCAGCAGACGCACATATTTACGCTGCTGAAAAACAGCTTGTTGTTTTATGCGCATTATATGAATTTTGCTGTGCCTGTGCCCTGTGGTCTGTGAGCTGTGGCCTGTGCCTGTGAGATATTGAAACAGACTTCACAGGCACAGGCTCACAGGCCCACAAATTTGTGGACCTGTGAGTTTATTGAAACGGGCTACAGGAAACAGTTGAAGCAAACATTTTATAAAAATTCAGTTACATATTTGGTGTTTCAGCATAAAGAAAGAAAACATTGACATTATTTACCCGGTCCCTTGTGGAGAAGCCAAAAACATGTCAAAATCAAAACACTAGGGTCAGTTCATACTTTACAGCGGTATGCCCGTTCAGCCGGTTTATGAAATATTTAAGTTACTACGAGTGCATAAGAATAAGTATGTGGCGTGGTTAATTCGGAATTTTAGCTAAAAGGACATATGTACGGCTGTCAGTACATATCGACTCATTACATCAATCTCAACTGACCCACTTCTCATAGACCGGCATAAAACGGTGACCAATGGCAGGACGATGGATTTGGTCGGTTTCAGTCTGACTTGTGGGCTGCTGGAGAGATGGCACCTGAAATACAGGAAAAATTTAGAAATAGTGAAATCCGACGAACATGCATATTCAGTAATTAAAGTCTGACGAAAACAGTCACACCACTTGAGAAAATGAAGCATGTGATTTCGTTACGAAAAGAATATATTTTGACTATCATAAGTACAGCAAGTAAAAGTGTAAAAGTGTAGTGTAAAAGTGAAAGTTTTAGGTTCTCCGATTGGCTTCAAATTTGCACACCTTGTAGCCCCAGGGAGGGCGCATCGCAGATTGTAACAAATTGGAACCAATGTCTTCTCAATTTTTTGCTAGGGGCTCGCAAAAATTCAATTTTAAGTGTAAATCATTTGCGAAAAAAAAATTTTTGTGGTTGCAAAGCGTCACTTTACTAGAAATTTTTGTCAATACTGATTTTTACATGATTCGATAGCCTAATGGCATATCTCATGCTCTAATTTTGTTCACGGCCTCAGCAATGACGCCAAATGTTAAATCACTCAATTTGGCGGGCCCAAAAAAAGGCAATTTTTTCACATTTCGCCCTTGATTTTAGAATTGAAAATACATTTCAAAAATCCGTATCATACAATTTTGCGCTTACGTGCGGGCTATTACTATGCCAACTTTCAGCCTGATTGGCTTGATGTGGTTTCTGCTACTTTTAGGGCCACTTTTAGGCTTTTTGACGTACTTTTGCCTATGTAAATACACTGACAAACGCACTGAACCAAAAGTGCACCTTTAAGGTTAATTGTTCTTATCTAAGGTTGGGGTGCCTTGGGGGAGTAACATTAACATATGTGAAAATAAGCAAAATTGGAGAACTTTGATTTTTGACCTGGGTAGCCCTCCCCGCTTAAGTGGCGCAGCTTTTTTGTCAGACTTTAGGTTTTTCTGGCCAAGCATTTTTTCAGAAGTACTAGAGACTGCAACTACCTGTTACGATCAGAGTGATTTCGTTTAAGCCACATTCGTCAAAATTCGGCTATTTGTTTTACGTATTTTTGGGGTGAATAGCAAATCATTTATAAATATGTTTTTGCTAATTCTCTATATTTAGTCCGACAAAAACAATCAAAATATAGCGTACTTATATATAGCATACCTACCTTCTTGATAGGAGCGAATAATAGGAGCCAATGACAAGTATTTGCAAACTGTTGTAGCTTGAACGTTGACCGTTGACATTGACTGCTGCTGAAAATTCAATTACTTCTGATTGCTATTTGGTGGATAATTTGGTTATATGTACTAGAGTAGTTTAGATGACTAAATACCTAATAGAAAATGTTCTATCTTGCACATTGCTACAGTTTTAAGTTAGCAATAGAGAACTGAAATACCAACAACTCCTGAGACTAATTAAACCAATTACACCAAACGTTCATTCAGTGCCCTTTTGTTATTTGGGATGAGAAAAAAGTCAAAGGTTTGAAGAATGATATGTATTTTTAGTCAACTGCGCGATCTTAATAAGTAATATCTTAATCCGGCACTGAAAAAATTTATTCTTTATCACTCTACATGCTACATAACCTATTCAACAACAGTTTAAACGGAAACGATAAATACGTTTTAGTCCGCAAGACTTGAATTGAACTTACGATCTAGAAATTTTGGCTCCACATTATCCTAGATTTTATTCGGATTTCGGATATTCGGAATTGATTAAGCAGCAAGGACCAACTAGGATCAACCGCTTGTCTTGTGTCCATCACGTGATACCACCGTTTCTGGAACCTGAACACAAAGGCAAAGCAGCACAACCTGTAGCACACTCGAAACAATATTACTGGCAAATAAAAAAATAAAACAAAAACCTAATTGTCATGTAAAAAATATGAGAAGTATCTTTTATCTTGAAGATACTCTGAACTCGATACATTCTGATTCTAATGTGGTAAACTCTGAAATCTAATGTAGATTTTGTTACCTACATATACTTAAATTACTTGTAACCTTCATAAACTTCAAGTTGACCCGAGCTAAAATAAAAGTCTTATAAGCAACAGCCATTTCTTACTTTCTTTTTAATTACTTTTCAATAAACTAGTTGAAAAAAAAACATGGTTTGTACTCCAGCCAGATTCGCACGTTGCCAAAAATTCGTAGCTAAAAGTCCCTAGGACAAAAAAGCCAAACGACTGCCAGGAGTTTTTAGTCAGATTAAGCTAAAAATCACTTAAAACTTTAATTTAGCTTGAATGAAATTTAAATAATTTAACTTGAATTAAAGAAATCAGTGAATGAATGAAATGTTAACTTTTTTGCCCTACAAGTCACCTATTGGGTTTACGTAATAGGATGCATACCGAACTAATCAACAAATTTTTCGCATGCATGTGCATGCAAGTAAAACAACAACCAACATAAAAGACAAGAAAAACAACACAAAGGACAAGGAAAAACAAAACAAATATACTGTACATAGGACGTGTCATGCGTTAGGTACAGAAAAAATTATTTAAAAAAATTTCGCAGAACGTGAAACTGCAATGGGTTAAAAATTTCACTTGTCCTATAAAAAACAAAACCAACTTTCAAGTCACAAAAACACTGACCGCTACAGCAGTTTTCTAGAAACTGCTGTAACGGTCAGTCTTTTTTTACAAAATACAAAACACTAGAGCATCTTTTTAGATTGGTCTAGTGTTGAGTATTCCCTAGCAGAACCGATACAAAAATGTGCATCGGATCTTTGATAGCATAACACACCCAACATCAAAGCAATAATATTGGTCTGATGGTGAGTGTAAACCCTATTACCCTGTTATGCAAATTAGTACGCTTTCTATGCTTGACTTAGTGGTTGTGGCAATTTGCGGGCAATACCTTGCTTTCAGGTTGACTGTCTGTTTACCCAAAACACCTTCCATGAAACTGTGTAGGTAAGTAGCTAGCTACATACGTACATAACCTACAAGAAAATGGGCCTTTTCGGCCTTAAACACAATACCCAAATTTCCCCCCAAAGTCGACCTGAAACAAAGTAACCTGCAAATGTCACAACCAATAAGTCAGGCTGGCTAGATCTATTCATGCTTCAACAGTATATTGGCATAGCCAATACGGTTGAAACAAAAATCGATCAGCGATGCAGTAGCTTACAAAAAATACTAAATACTAGAACAGTAATCAAACTGTTCTAGTATTTGGTATTTACGCCCTATGCAGCCCATTAGGCACCAAGGTTAGCTGAGTACAAGCCAGTGTCGTTATAATTAACGACAGTCGTCCACAGTACATCCAATTGAGATTTCGTCCGTGAGGTACAAGTGTGATTTTTTCCTCATAAGAAATGATTGCGTGCACGCCAGGTTTGGTCGAACAGGTTATGAACAACCTAAGCCAACAGACACATACAACACGGACAAACTTAGTTGGAATCACCTTTAGAAAATGATGGGCGAAACGAAGCGTTGAGTGACAGGACAGAGGGTTTGGGTGACAGAGGGATCGGCTTCTCAGAAGGGTCAGAGGTCATGTGGAGTCTCAGAAGGGTCAGAGGTCATGTGGAGTTTGGAGTTGACAATTGGTTACGGGGATGGAATATATCTTCACGGCTGGAGCTGAAACAAAAACGAAAGACTTGCGGTCGAGACACGTAGGGATAGAATCATTTCAAAAAACTCTTCAACTCCAAAACTTTGGGCAAACAATCTAAAATCTTCGAAGAAACCGAATTAAACGTTACTTTTAGTAAAATCACAAAGTTTCTAAACTTTGGGCTAACAAAAACAACTTTAAAAACTCGAAGAAATAGCTAATGTTTTAGTCTACGTTGGTTATTGATTGCCTAGTATGAAATAGTAAATAACTGATTTGACTTGGATGATTGGTAATCAACAAAATCAATAAAAATCGATTGATAAAGCCAACAAATAGAAACACTGAAACATGTAGTCGGAATCACCGTTGGAACATCATGGGCGATACCAGAGAGGTTCGGTGGTCCGGCTTGGCAACAGATTGTCGCATTGAAGTATCACTGCATCTAAAACAAAATCATGACAAACTTAAGGTCTAGTCATAAAGCTACATTATTATTATTATTATTCATAACAATCAAAAAGCTCCAAAATTTTGTTTCAAACAGCAAATTTTACAAATTGAAGAAAAAACTGAGATGTTGGTCTTTTTGTTTGGTTTTTGACTTTCTAGTTTGAAATTCCAGATTTACTTGTTTCACATTAAAACATAGAAATCACCTCAAGCTGTGCATCTTTTAAAACTAGTATAAACTAAAGTAGCCTAGTTAGTTAATAAATATAACTTAAGAAATAAATGTACATAGTAGGTACTAACTATACAAATTATTACGCTTTATTGAAGAAACTACACTTGCAACGAAATGCAAAACAAGAGTACGCCGAATGCCAACCAACTCACATAAGAGACATTGACGTACCTATGGCAGAAACTCATCCGCAAGAGCAATTGTACGTGTTGACCGGCTGTATCACAGACACACACCCGGAGCACAAACCGGCCACAAAATGTTGCACAGTCTAAACCCCAAACTGACACGAAGTGACTTCGTGTGCTCATTTGCATATTAAACGTCACGTGACTAAGGGTATGTCAAATCACAATACGAGACGTGTGCTGCGTACAGAAATCAATATTGTATGCATCGCGGGATTAGACGATAGATATATGCACAAAATTATAATGCTGTTTTATGTACAGAGTAATCGATACGGTGTGAGTCACATGACTATCTTCAAAATCGACCAAGCTGAATTTGCATCTGCGTTCGTACGTTAAACATCAGAATATGAAGTGTTATGCAATTTACAGGTGCAGTTTGCAGCAGGGACTTTAGGCCCAATTCCTAAAATGGATTAAATTAACATTTATTTTGCCAATAACTCGTGACATCGTTTATGAATTTATACTAAATCAGCTAGAGCATTTATTAGTAGCACTTCCCGTTGTGCACAAAATTCTTTAAGTTTACCTCAACATCGAGATAAGTTATTAGGCAAACCAATTTTAAGCTAATCCGTTTAATCCATTTTAGGAATTGGTCCTTCGTGCAAATGGTCGCTCAAGATTACTGATGTGGACCGGATTGGCGGTTGCGGGCCTAAGCGAACCTGAATTGAATCTGCTCGGATCGCCAATCAAGCATCCGAATCTAATCCGAGCCACATAATTACTTAAGCGGACAGTTCGTGTCACAAGTTTGTGTTGTGAAATAGAAACAACAAACAGTGATAAGCCTTTTTACACAGGCTGGATTTTCAAGGGGATCCCATGGGGAAACTCTCCTACGCGTGGCAGTAACATCACGACTGGAGTAGGGAGCGGGGCCTTACCTTGCCGGGGGGATGTAGAGATAATCAATAGTCTATGGTGAGGGGGGTCACATTGCTGTTTATTGTCGGGAGGGGGTGTGTTAATTGATGCTTAACCTGCTAATAGCCTCTAACCAACTCACACAGAACACGATCACAAAAGTTGTCAAAATACACACAAACACACACACCCAAATTGTCTAAGCGAATACACATAAAACGTGAAGTTACGGAACGCAGAACAAAATGCAAGGTCCTGTATTTACAGAGGTAGTCAGCCACAGAAAAAAACTAGGCTTCATCGTCTTCAATCATCGTCTAAAAACCCTTTACATAAAGTTCAATACGTTTGCACGCTTAATTGCGCAAAATAAAGTAACATACTTTTTATCAGCTTACACGTGTTTACTTTTCAACTGGTTTTATTTGTGCCAATCAAGTTTATCCAAAAATAGTTAGAAAGCTCTGAAACGTGAAACAATTCATTGTAATTATCAGAGTAATCGCTTAGCAATGGTGTCAATAAAACTTGACATAAAGCAAAACCATTATACCTAAGGTTAAATAGAAATTCTACCATTGCATCACTTATGACGGTTTTTGTCGGTTTAATTTTAGTACTTTGTATTTCCAGTGCAAACGGTTCCTTTCCACCAATAGTTGGCAATTGTAAACTAGTGGGTGTGTTTGTTATTCTATCAATAAGGGACGTTCTCACTCAGAATCGAGCTTTTTCGAGATAGCTTTCGCAGTCGAAAAAATCGACTTTCTTCGATCGCGCTCAAATTTTGTCCAAATATTGTACCACATAACTTATTAAGCTATGCAAAGTTTTAGCTCCGGAAATTGATCTTGGCAGGAAATACGACCTTTCAAAAATTGGCATTTCGAGTGAAAAATCGATGTCTGAGTTAACTTTTGTAATTCTTTTTAAAAATTTATCCAAGTATTAAGTTTGGATGATAAAAACATTGTCCTACATAGGTGTAAAATAAGTTGAAGAATTCAATTCTGAAGTTAATTTTGCTGTAGATTGCAAAAAGTGCAAAGATTTTGGCCATTATTTCAAAACATGCCATTTTCGCTAAAACACATTTTGCCCCCAAACTATATCCGGAACCCCCACTTCCGTAAATGTTAAAACGGAGACGTTAAGACGTTTTTATAAGCTCTAAAACATACCAAATAATTAGCAAAATCGAGTTATCCTCCGGGGTCAAAAATGCCAAAAACTGAAATTTTGTACTGGCTGGTGACTACCTCTGAGGCCTATTCACACAGGGCTCATTTTGCTGCATGGCGTACGCCATGGCGCATGAGAGGGCGCATGAGAGGGCGTATGAGCGGGCGCATGAGCGGGCGCATGAGCGGGCGCACACGCACACTTGCCTACTGCATTGTATGCATTGTGTGCATTGTGCTTGTGTGCATTGTGTGAGCGGGTGCATTCTGTTTTCAAACAGCCTGCTGCATTATTTCACACAATGCATTAGGCAAGTGTGCGTGTGCGCCCGCTCATGCGCCCTCTCATGCGCCCGCTCATGCGCCATGGCGTACGCCATGCAATGCGCCCGCTCATGCGCCCTCGTGTGAATAGGCCTTCAAAGTCCTGTCTGGACAGCATTAGACAGATTCTATGCGCCAAATTGCCAATACATGTGCGTACCATAGATTCGGGTATAATGCCATATGTTTAGTTTCATTGGTGAATGTATGTGTCTGATACAGTTATTAAATTAAGTTTTGTCAGCTAACTAAACTGGTGCAATGAAAACACAAAAATCTCACTATTTCGTTCAATAATACTGTTTAATCCTTTGTGCCGGTAAAGTTATTGCAAATAATGAAATTTCTTTATAACCCTTAAATGATACTTAAAATGCAGCTATATCGTTTAATTCTTTGTTGGTCAAAAATGGCAGCAACAATAACTCATTCGTTTCGTTTCTGCGTTTTTGACTAATGACAACAAGTCCAAGCAAAAATCAATTCATGAATATAATTTTTTTAGTCCAATTATATAATTAAATAAAACATATTTTGTATTAATATTTATTTTATTTTTACTTTGCATGGTAGCATATGATGCTTGAAAATCATTACTGTGACACTAGTTTTCACAATAAACACCTAAATCTGGTTTCAAAGTGTGTGTCTGCAACAACTGATATTTATGAGTTCAATTGTGTTTCACAAGGGTTTGAAAATTTATATATGGGTGTGCGACTCCAATATATACCCTGTGACTGTTGTGAGGGCATATAAGCACTTGCTTTCCTCGTTTACCAAGGGAACCTATTATTGCGTCTGAAATCTTGTTCATAACTTTTTGTTTAAAAGACTTTTAAATTTTGTTTGCCTTACGTATATCAATTACCTAATTTTGTTTATATATTTGAATTCACACACTAAAAACAAAGGACAAAGTCTTTTCCGAAAAATTTTTATGTTACGTAATCGGTGATACTACAGCCACGTTCAAATAATCAAAGTATTTTTGGAATTCAAAACAGTTTCGTTATTTCATTTCAAAACGCAATATAATTTTTGCTAGTTAGGTAATTACGCAACTTACGTCAGAAATTGTTTCTTCAATCAAATCGTCAACAGCACCCACGTTTGGATCGTCAACGTATAAGTCGTCCGTTGCTTCCGCAATTTCGTTATTTTCTACAATTATGTTATCAGTGCTTTCAATTTCTCGGCGTCCTCGCCTGAACTTTTTTGCCGTTGAACTCCAGTATGAGGCGATTTGTTGCCACCATACACAGTCATTTGATGCAAATAGATGTTTCCCCAAATTGGAGTTTTTTACAGTTTGCATCAAAGCAGCAATATCACGGGCATCAAATTGTTTACCACTAGAGTCGGACTCGTTAAATTTGTCAATTAAAAACAGTATGACATTTAGAGAAAATTTTGTGCGTGAGGGCGGTTTTTTTAATGCGTATCCCCAAGAGTACATAATAGTGTCTCACTCATTATAGAAGAAGAGTGAGACACTCTCCTTTCTGCCTGTGTTATGGCGCAGGCAGATGCGCTCGTCATTTCCAGCCCACATGTTGCCGTTTTATGCAACATGTGGGAAGCCAATCAGAAGCGACCTTCGCTTCTGATTGGCTGGACCCTATGCACGTGCTCAGCACGCAGGCGGCCTCACGTGCTTTGCCTGAAATTTGTCAAAAACACATTTAACTTACCAGTTAACATCATATTCAGCACATACTAGCAATAATCGCTGAAAACGGTGATAAAAATGTCGGCAAAATATAACTTTGGGCAAAAAAAAAACAAAAAACCCCCCAACCCGACCGATCATGGCAAAATGTAACAATGGCTGTCATGGCGGCCAGTGTGCTGATTGGAGCACGTGCACAGGCGTCCAGCCAATCAGAAGCGAAGGGCGCTTCTGATTGGCTACCCACATGTTGCATAAAACGGCAACATGTGCCCTGGAAATGACGAGCGCATCTGCGGCGCTACAACACAGGAAGAAAGAAGAGTGTCTCACTCTTCTTCTAAAAAGAGTGAGACACTATTATGTACTCTTGGTATCCCAGTGACGGCTCCTCGTAAAATAAATTTAAAAATCATGCATATTTGAACGCAGTGAGACCGTTTTGGCTCAGTTTTCGTGAACCTAATTTGCTGAAACATTGATTTATTCGTTATTCAATTCGACAAGAACTTAAAACAAGACGAATGACTTCTTATTCAGACCGAGGCGGAGCCGACTTAAAGGAGGGAGCTTAAAATTGTAGCTATAGATAAAGCAAACAACTTTTCATGATTTTTATCTATTTTTTTCCAAACGAAAGGCATTCAGTCTGTATTTTTAAAATCCTTAGAAGTGCAAATGAAAAAGTAAAATTAATTGCATTTGTTGATATTGTGAAATGTATGTGTGAAATGTATGTAAAGTTTATTTCAGTAAATACTTTTTCAAAAAAACGGTCTTAAACAATTTGATCGAAAAACTTCCAATATTTAAAATTGATATTAATTTAAAGAAGGACATAATGTGAATCAACCTGTTACTAAGCTACGGGAAACTTCCGTAATTCTGTGCAACGCTTCTTGTACAATACGATCGGTGGCTATTGTGCTGCATCGTTGACGTAGGCTGCTATTCGTCTGGTAACTGTGATTGGGACCGTTCAGATTAAGACCGTTTTTTTGAAAAAGTATTTACCGAAAAAAACTTTACATACATTTCACAAACACATTTCACAATATCAACAAATACAATTAATTTTACTTTTTCATTTGCACTTTTAAGGATTTTAAAAAACAGACTTTCGTTTGGAAAAAAATGGATAAAAATCATGAAAAGTTGTTTGCTTTATCTATAGCTACATTTGTAAGCTCCCTCCTTTAAGTCGGCTCCGCTTCGGTCTGAATAAGAAGTCATTCGTCTTGTTTTAAGTTCTTGTCAAATTGGATAACGAATGAATCAATGTTTCAGCAAACTAGGCTCACGAAAACTGAGCCAAAACAGTCTCACTGCGTTCAAATATGCATGATTTTTAAATTTATTTTACGAGGAGCCGTCACTGGGATACGCATTAAAATAACCGCCCTCACGCACAAAATTTTCTCTAAATGTCATACTGTTTTTAATTGACAAATTTAACGAGTCCGACTCTAGTGGTAAACAATTTGATGCCCGTGATATTGCTGCTTTGATGCGAACTGTAAAAGACCCCAATTTTGGGAAACATTTATTTGCACCAAATGACTGTGTATCGATCGTGGCAACAAATCACCTCATACTGGAGTTCAACGGCAACAAAGTTCAGGCGAGGACGCCGAGAAAATGAAAACACTGATGACATAACTGTAGAAAATAACGAAATTGCGGAAGCAACGGACGACTTATTCGTTGACAATCCAAACGTGGGTGCTGTTGACGATTTGACAGAAGAAACAATTTCTGACGTATTAAACAAGTTGCGTAATTAACTAGCAAAAATTATATTGCGTTTTGAAACAAAATAATGAAACTGTTTTTAATTCCAAAAGTACTTTGTGATTATTCGAACGTGGCTGTAGTATCACCAATTACATAACATAAAAATTTTTGGGAAAATACTTTGTCCTTTGTTTTTATTGTGTGAATTCTTATATATAAACAAAATAAGGTGATTGATATACGTAAAGCAAACAAAATTTAAAAGTCTTTTAAACAAAAAGTTATGAACAAGATTTCAGACGCAATAATAGGTTCCCTTGGTAAACGAGGAAAGCAAGTGCTTATATGCCCTCACAACAGTCACAGGGTATCTATTGGAGTCGCACACGCGTATATAAATTTTCAAACCCTTGTGAAACACAATCGAACTCATAAATATCAGTTGCTGCAGACACTTTGAAACCAGATTTAGGTGTTTATTGTGAAAACTAGTGTCACAGTAATGATTTTAAAGCATCATATGCTACCATGCAAAGTGAAAATAATATAAATAATCCTCGATTTTGCTAATTTTTTTGATATGTTTTAGAGCTTATAAAAACGTCTAAGATCCCGTTTTAAGTTTACGGAAGTGGGGGTTCCGGGTATAGTTTGGGGGCAAAATGTGTTTTAGCAAAATTGCCATTTTTTGAAATAATGGCCAAAATTTTTGCATTTTTTGCACTCTACAAACATTTTTGCTGCATTTCAGCAAAAATAACTTCAGATATGAATTTTTCAACTTATTTTACACCTAGGACAATGTTTTTATCATGCAAACTTGCTTGGATAAATTTTTATAAAGAATTACAAAAGTTAACTCAGACATCGATTTTTCACTCAAAATGTCAATTTTTGAAAGGTCGTATTTCCGGCCAGTATCAATTTCGTGAGCTAAACCTTTGCATAGTTTAATGATTTATGCGGTACAATGTTTAGACAAAGTTTGTGCGCGATCAGAAGAAGTAGATTTTTTCGACAGCGAGAACCTTCCTCGATTTGCTCTAAGAACGTGTCTTAATAATGTTTTACTTATCTACATATTTGTAATTTAGGATCGAAAATTAAATAGAATGCGCTTGATGGCGAAGTAAGAAGTTATAACAACCAACTACAGAAGGTTGCCATTTTAGCGAAACAGTTGTCTAGTTACACATACTAACAAGGGTGTAATGTTTTTTTCTAAGGTTTTGTGAATAGAAATGCGTTCAAATTACTAAAGCGCTCGAGTAACATATTAACCGGCTTCCGATTGAGTGAAATTAAGCAAGCTTTAGCAGTTTTTACACAACCCGTTATGCAGTACATTTATTGATACATACATACATACATACATATATGGCTACCGTATTACCTCGAATAAAGCCCCTGTCT